>JAPYZI010002005.1:0-26831 GCA_030523105.1 Ophioninae sp. A BG-2022a | reverse complement strand
TTTCGATTTTTGGCAGAATTTCAAAGTTGGACCATCGATTTTTACAAATTTTTCCATACATACCCCTTTGCCTCTTTTTTTGCGATTTTTCAAGTGGACATTCCGTAAAAACTATGAGAGATATCGATACGAATCCAACGCCATTATTTAAGTTAGGCAAAAACCTTTTCCAAACCCACCCATTGAACCTCCATAGCATATAAGAAGTTCACTCTGCGGCCTTTCGAAATATCGTGATTTTCAAGATTCTGGAAAAGTGGCCGGGGGAAGGCGAAAATTTTTTTTTCCGTTTTTAACCTCTTAAAATAGTCTATTTAATCGGAAATTTTCTGCTGATTACGAAAATGCTCGAGTTTTCGCCGGAAGTACAAAATTAGACTGGGAAAATGAGAAAACTCTAGAATATTTTTTGGAAATTTTTCTCTGCTGCAGCTTACGGTAGCTATCGTAGTGACAAGTGACAAGTCAAAAAATATGCTAATTCTTCGGAAGAATGCAAGCGGAGTCGATAACAACGGAGAATGCGAGCCGCTGCGCCGCCAATGAGAAAATCGTTGAACTGAATTGTCTTGACGGTCGATAAGATTTTGATCTCTGGTGGTACATTTTTATCACACCACCCTGCATACACACAATAAATTTCATTCCAAGCGGTTGAATAGTATGGGAGAAATTGGATTTAAAAATTTCGATGTGGTTAGGAACGATGTGTTCGTCATTCCCTTAATAGCGAATCAGCAAATTAAAAAATTCGATTCCCTTTGTAAAAATGGAATACAAAAATTCCAGACATCTTACAGGGTAAAAAATGAATGTTCATATACGTACTAAGTAAGATAATTCTAAGATAGTCTGAATCCTTATTTTCATTCGTATATTAGCAGGAGTAATCGACGAAAAAATTTGATACACTTATGGAATAGCCGTTCTTACCGACCGGTGGTATTGCGGGTCGCTTTAATCGAATTTGTAGGGATTCCCTTCTATCAATTCGTAGAATATTATTACTCCAATTAGCTCAATAAAAAATAAATTTAATCAATTAAATAAGGCAACTCGATAGAATGAGTTAATTGAACACAAACGAATCCAGTGTACCTAATAAAAAATGAGTTAATTAAATACAATGAAATATAAACTCAACAAAAAACTCTTGCAGGCAAATTGAATAAAATCGAACTTCACGTACTACAACTAAATCAAACTTTGAACTTTTCCAAACTTCGATCAAAATGGCAAATTGTACTTTTGCAAAGCTTCGATAAAAATTCCAAAACATTGTGCAACTCGTTCGTCATGAATAATAAAATGAAATTTGCGTGTGACATTAGAGTGCGGAATCCAAGCCCTAAAAAGTAAATCGGGAACGGAGGGTCTCAGCAAAATGTCCGATCCCGGCGATTGGCCCTGGCACGCTGCACTATTCAAAGAGGAAGTTCACGTGTGCGACGCGACTCTCGTCGCAGCGGAATGGCTCTTAACGACGGCCTCGTGTTTCCAAGGGTAATTAATTCGATAAATATCTTCATTGATATATACTTTTTTACTGCACTGATCTTTCAAATAACGATACAAATAATGCTAAATATCCAACAATTATACTAATAGTGACTACATCAAATCGATAATTTATACATTTTATAAAATACGTGAAAACTTCCACACACATTTCGAAACTTATAGAAATTTGTTGTAAATTTGAGAAAATTGTAGAAATTTGCAAATAGGTAAGTATTTATCAATTTGATTAATAAATATTTCAAGAATAACTTATTGATGTTTATAATAAATAATTTTTATATTAATTAATATCCATCGAAATATTTGTATCAGCGATTTTAATGATTGTTGTTTTTTAAAGAAACAAAATTATTAGTTCGAAACCAGAGAAAAAAATATTGGACTTATTAGTTCAATTATTTTCCTTTATATCGAGTAATAATTTCTTAATTCAATAAGCCGGTTATGTTTTTTGGTTTTTTGTTTTGTAATTATATGGAAAACGGTTGGTCCGTTTTTGCAGGCAGGAAAAGGCTGAATGGACCGTGCGATTGGGCACAGTGAGACTAACGAGCACCTCGCCCTGGCAACAGGAACGAAGAATTATTGGCATGCTAAAATCGCCTGTGGAAGGGAGCACCACGGTACTCCTCAAACTGGATCGACCTTTGGCCTCGTATTCCGACTTTGTTCGACCGGTTTGTTTACCATCCAGCGACGAGCCCGTATCCGCGAACGCAACGTACTGCACGACCCTCGGATGGGCGAGAAATCGTGAGTTATTAAATTCAGAAATGTAAATATCAACTGCAAGTTTGCTTTAGAAATTCATCGAAAATTGTGCAAACTTTCATAAATTCTTATAAATTTGTAGAACTTTTCAGAAAAACGTAAAAAATTGCATAGAATTTTTAAAAATACGTAAACATTTTATAGGATCTCTTGCTAAATTAATTAAACATTGTAGAACATTTTCCAAATTTGCAAATAATGTTAAAAAATCGTAGAAAATTGAAAAAAAAAATTGAAGAATTTGTTGAAATGTGCAGAACGTTTTTACCATTTTGTAGAACTTTTTAGAAACTTAAAAAAAAATCGCAGAAATCCATAGAAATTTGTGGAAATTCGATTTTTTTTCAAATTGCGTGGAAATTGGTGGAAATTGTAGAAATCTATAGAAAATCGTAGAAAATTGTGGTGGGCAACGTCAGCGTTACATTGAAACAGTAATTTCTCGACCTGTTAAGGCTAATTAAATAAAAAAAAGGGACATGAAAAACGCTCTCGTATAATTTCGTTACCAAATAGACCGCCCGTCAAATTATGCAATATATAACATCCAAGAACCATAACTGATATATCGTATGGCAGTGAAGTGGCAAACTTAAAAATTCCATACATCGAGTGAATGTCGAAAAAAATCATACGTGCGCTGTAGTAAAGCGTATACTCAGCGGTATTTACAAAAATTATCGTCCTCAATATGAAAGTCCCCGCATGAATAAGTGAAGGGCAAGCTTTGCAACAAACCTGATGGGTTATATAAGCGAGCCCCCATCAACACAGTATACATTTACCTTCGCCCGTCTTTCGTTTGTTTTTATTATGAAATAGGATTATATCGTGAAAATTATCGCGTTCGTAATAAGGCCGAACGATCGACAATTTTTTTTAAATACTGAGGTATCATTCAACGAATACCAATCCTCGAATTTCGTTATTGTAATAACATATAATAACGAATAATAATAATAATGATTATTATTAACCGATAATAATTATAATAATTATTATCTGTTAATAATTATAACTATTAACAGATAATAATTATATTATTAACAATAATTATTAACAGATAATAATTATAATAATTATTATCTGTTAATAATTATAATTATTATGTTAATAATAATTATTATTAACATATAATAATTATAATTATTAACAGATAATAATTATAATATATAATAACGTTATTATAAAAATATAAAAATATATTGCATACAGGTGATATGCTGCAAAGAGTCGAGCTAAGGCACAGCGCAATGGACAAGTGTGAAAATATCAGCATCGCGACGGTCAACGGAATATGCACGGAGTCTGCTTATTCCATGGACGATTGCGGTGTAAGTGAATCGGCATATATATTTCCTATAATTGTTATAATCTTCATAATTTTTTTCTACAATTTTTATGATTTCTATGATTCTCTTCCTAATTTTCATGAGTTATCTATAACTTATGAAAATTAGCCGTAGTCCTATCCATATATTCTATAATTTCTGTAACTTTAATTATAATTTTTATAATTTTCATAATTTCCCAAAATTCGTAAAATTCAAGTACAAATTTGTTTGGGTTCGTGTCTTTGTTTGGGTTTGTTTGGGTTTCTTTCGTCCGTTCATTCCATTTTGCCAACCTTCAATCTTTTCCTTATTCCTTTTATTTCCAATCTTCGAAGGAGGAGGAATTAGCTGGTAGTCCGATGCTCTGTCTGCTCGAAGAAAGCGGGAGATGGGCTCTTTCCGGAGTCGCCAGTTGGAGAATAGCGTGCTCGAAAAATGGTACCGAAAGACCTCGTCTCTACGACCAAGTATCCTCCAACATTGCGTGGATTCGTTCAACCGTAAGCTGAATTTCATGACTCTCGTCAAGGTCAGCGTATTTACTGTTTACTTCCGGGCGAATTTTAGCCGCCGAAGAAACGTCGAATGACCTTTAACCGTCGAATGACTTCAACCAGAATTAATGAGACTTTAAGGGGAATGGTTTTCAATGCTCACGCTCCGGCCCCCTCCCTCCCATTCCCTGGTTCTTATTATCATTTTTCATCACTTTGAATTCCAAAAACTTGCTGAAAAATATCTATTTTTCTTAATAATAACATTTTTTTTAAATTCTGCGTTCCACGTGCTTTTCAAGCACGTCAGCATAAATTCAAGTTTGCAAAAACGCAAAGCGCGCAATTTAATGAGACTGTATTATATATTGTAAAGTAGAACGTGCTTTGAACATTCGTCACTCGTCACGATCGACCAGGGATATTTCGCGATATGATGATTTTTCTTTACCCGTTTATTTCTTGTGTGATATCGAGAATAACGAGTGATTTGGAAGATCTTGCGATACTCAAATACGTTGTTTCTTCCGATGAGACCGTGTTGTGTTATGTACATACGAAGACGTATAGATATCTTTATACATAAATATATACTTTAAGAACCCTAGATAATAAAATTCAAATCTCCCCCCTTCAATAAATATTATTTCAAGAACAAAATTATTTAAAAAGATAACACGAATACTTTTTTTGTATCGATTTTTTAATATGATTTTTTTTATCGTTTTTGTTGTTATTTATTTTCTACTAGCTATTCAGTTGCAAAAAAAGAAAGTGAGAAAAAGTATATATAAATTAAAAAAAAAACTTAAATACGATAAAAAATTAGATTTTTAACATTGAAAAAAAAATATAATAAAAAACAGTTTATTTTTTCGATAAGAAATAAATTAGTACGAAAAGAGATAATAAGTAACAGAAAAAATATAGATATGAAAAATTCGATACAAAAACAAGAATTCGAGAGTGAACGTGAACGGCTAATTATCATTGTAAATTGCATACGAAACAAATTCACTTTTTTTTCAAACTGCAATATTGTTTGGACGGGGAAGAATAGCAATTTTGTATTGTATCCATTTTAATATGAAAGTATTTTTAATATTTAGCCCTTAATACATAGCCGTCCGTTACGATTAATTATGGGGTAAAAATTAAGGGGTTGGGCTACGGTAACGACCCGGAAATGAAGGCTACGTAAAAACATGAATTTTAACGGTTCAAATACGATAAATGATGAATGATTTTAACGTTTACTTAATTTGCATTATGAATGACGTGTGCCCGATTTAATTTTCAAAAAATTTATCAGTAAAGCAAAGAACGATTTATTGGAATTATCACAGCAGATCAACCCCTTAAAAAATCAGGATGTAGCGGTAAGAGAGTGTGATATATAATTTTAATATTAAATAGCCCTCTCCGAGCATAATGTACACATTGTTCTATATATGTACTGTTATTTCGTGTCAACACGTTGAATATAAATAAATGTTGATCCCAGCGAATGTTGCTTCTATTTTCCAGTCGTTATATAATTACTAAATTAATTTTGTTTATCAATTTATTCGTCAAGTATCGTCCAGATATTTTCTCTTTTTCACGATATATTAATTATTGACATATTAACTGCAATAATCCAACAACATTTAAAATCTTTCATTATTAAATGTATTAATCGAATGATATCTAAATTATTGTAATATTAATTAAAATAATAAATAATATATTAATTGAAATGATTCAACGATAAGTTAACTCTTTCGAAATTAATTGCAAAAATCCAGAAATTTATTAAACCTTGCAATAATAAGTTGATCAATGTAATAAATAATTCATATGTTATTACATACGAATTATTTCAAAGTAAATAAATTAATTCAACTAATTCAACGGATAAAATTAATTAATATTGTATTTTCCAACAATATATTAATAATTGTAATATTAATTACAATAATTCATAAATATATTAATTATCCCAGAATTAATTGAATCGATTAATTCTATGAATTATTATAATTTCAATTTTTTAATTGCACTCTTCTATTTGCCTCGGTGCAATTACTTTATCCCTTGAGACGTGATGGTTGAACGTTTTTACGTAACGAATTATATACAAATAAAAACGAGCTAGCGGATTTAACGCCGAGAGAGAAAGCGCCCAATGTTTCCGTCTTTATTTATGGTGGGAGACCCGCATCGGTAGAGTTGCCCTCGGAGAACGACAGCAAAATGCAAAATCTTCTCTCATTCGTTCTTTTGCGGTGGCATCGATCGCTCGAATCGGTATCGCGTTCCGAGTGTAAATAAACACTGTTCGAGCTGCCAGTCCACTTTTCTTCCATCTCGGTGATCGCTCAACATTGAAATAGCAACTATAAAAAATGGTGAGAGTTCATACGAAATGATCCATTCGTATTGGCTGCGGCCTGACGTTCCATTAATCGCGAAAATAAATTCGAGTCTATTTGTGAATCGCTATACCCTCGCGGAGACTTTGTGTGGTAGCGTTGCAGTACGACGAGAATATACAGGGTGTGTCATTTCACCTGCCACAACGTGAAGTCGCAAGTATTTTTTTTTTAACAGGCCCAGTGGGTTTTGGGTCCTGAAATTTCTTTGGACCTTTCATGGTCCCCGTTTTTGATTTTCTAATAGAAGGAAATTTCCGTTTTTTTTCGTTAATTTGATTTCTTAAATTTCTCCCAAATTTCTCTCACTGTGGGCCTCATAAGGCCCTGATATTTTTTTTTCATCAAGAGAATTTAATTGGGTCCTACGTAAGGCCCAGGTTGATTCTTTTTGTGGGCGAGAATTGCTGCTTCTTTGGTGAATTCGTGATTGGAATTACACGATAGATTTTGGGCCAGATGGCCACTTTGGGCCTTATCAGGCGTCAGTTGATTTTGCACCCAGTGAAGTTAACTTTGTAGAATTGAACTTTTAACGTGCCAACATTCAGAGTTTCGTTTTCTCGATTAGTCAGGATTTAGATTCGGGGCCCACTTTGGGTCCTTCGTAAGGGGCTGGTTGAATTTCTTTGTGAATGGAAATTACAATTTCTTTTGGGAATTCGTGGTTGAAGTGATACGTCATATTTTGGACCAGATTAATAATTCGGGGCCTCATGAGGCCCAAGCTATTTTTCTACCATGAAAACCCAATTTTGCAGTTTTTAAATTTTTATTAGTCAGTATTCGAGGTTTCGCGTTTTCAATAGGTGAGATTTTTTTATCCGGGTTGTTCGTAAGTAATGCGTGAGTCTTTCGTAAGGCCCTTTTTTTACGGTAGTATATTGTCGTTTTTTTTTTTTTTCGAATTTCCGTTTTGGTTTGGAAATATATATCTAGAAAAAGGGAAATGTACACATTTTTACGAGTTGTCGGGAAAAAAGGAGACACCCTGTGTACGTCGATACCGACTCGTGACCATTGTATATTCAAGTGTGCGCCTCGAATTTACCGACAAATATTGAAATTTTCACTTTCTCACGCTAATCGAAGGTACTCCTTCATTCAGGATACCAACAAAGCCAATGGCGTTGAAACACTCACGTCGAAGGATTTACAGATCGATAATTCAAACTCGAACACCGATAAATCCGACGTTGCTCGCATAGAATTAAAAACCAACGACCCGCTCGATCTTTTTAAAGAATGGCACGAAGAGGCGAAAAAATATTCGAACGGTATGCCTAACGCGCTGTGTCTTGCCACAGTCTCTAAGTAAGTCTTAACGATATTTATTTCTTTATTTTTTCATTTGTTTGTTTTCTTATTTAGTATATCGGATTTTTCATTTTACTTCGTGTCATTTAATTCACTTTCACTCTGTGATTATTTATTGTGATGATTTGTTGTAAAGAAATTACTATTTGATAAAAAGAAATATATATTTTTATTTATTTACTGGTTTTTTTCGTAATATTTTGTTTAATTACATATTTTTGATGAATTTTAATATTATTTTCATTTAATTTCAATGCAACTATGTTACATCGATATAGTTTATATTTATCGTAGAAATTTCGTAAAATTATTGTTATTATATGGTGGCCTCTATTTTTTGATTAATTTAAAAAATAGATAAATTAATTTTTGGTTAATCGATAAATTAAAAAACAAAGATGCTCTTCGACAAATCCTCAAAATGTCAATAAACAAATATGGTTTTCAGGAAACTCAAAGTGAGCGCTCGACACGTACTTCTCAGGCATTACGACCACCTTGGTTTCGTCATTGTTACTGACGCTCGTAGTCGTAAATCTCACGAATTGGTAAGTGCCATAGCTGTTCTTTTTTTATTGTTCTTTCTGCGTTTTTAAAATACCGATTTTGTTTATTATCGCGTATCTATGTAACCGAATATTTCTTGTACCATACACTTCAATTGTGCAAAAAAACATTACGTTGCGGCGAGTTATATTTTTTTTTCCTTTCGATTGAGATTTCCTACTCGTCTATCTTACGATTTGTTTTTCGTAAATTCAGATCGATGTACCTCGGGCTGCAATGTGCATACTTTGGGCATACCCCAACGAGCGTCAGCAAAACATTTCCAGACAGGTGAATTATTTAATAATGAAAATAGCAATTAAGATATAATGAAGTTTATTAACAATTTATCATTAAATTTATTAACTTTGGAAAACGGATTTGTTTTCACTCAAAATACGTAATACCGGGTAAGACTTAACTGATATTTTTGTGTTATCCTGTATCAAGCATCGAAAAAAAATGAATTAAAAAAACGTATTAAAAAAAATTAATTAAAGAAAAAATGGTATTTGAATTTTTAAAAATTAATTTTTATTTTCAAGAAAAAAATATGTATTTCTTTTTTCGAAAATATTACTCGTTCTTTTTTTCCAAGAAATAAATTTTGAATTAAAAACGAAATGTTTTATTTTTGTTGTTTTTTGAATAAAACGATCGATGATTCGTTATTCCAGGTGAGGATTGAGGGAAACGTTGAGAAACTTTTGCCCCATGATTTTCAATACCTCTACGATCGTGAGCCACTTTATTGCAAAATTCGATCGCACCTGTGCTGGCAAGGTAAAGAAGTCAACTGGGATGAGCAAAAAGTCACTCATGACAAATTGGTGCAAGAAGCGCAAACCGGAAACCACAAACTACCCATGCCAGATCATTTGTAAGTTTTCCACCAGCAAGTGTAATTCGATAAAAAATTTCAGACTTGATCGATCTTCACTACGTTGAGATTTTCTTGTTTATTCCCAACAACATTTTTTTTGCTCAAAATTTTCGTATTTTCTTTTTATGTATGAGCAAAAGAGTCTCAGAGCAAATTGTTTTTTATAAAAACACATGTTTGACGTTTTCGACAATTTTTCAATTTTTGATTTTCCATTACATCCTTTCAGATATTTTATAACAACAAATAAATTAAGTAAATGTAAGACAGTTATGAATTATTCTATTATTTAATATCAATTAATATATTGGATTTTAAATAAAAACCTAAAAAATTTCTATTAAAAGTTCTGATATTTTATACAAAAAATATAGCAGGAAACTTCATTTCATCAATCTGTTTATATTTTGTATTTTTATCTTTTTTTTATATTTGGTATTTTTTTTCCACTTGAGGCATTTTTTGAATTTCTATCAGGGTTAAAACATATTCAATATCCTTCTTTGGATACTCTTTTTTCAAAAAAAACTCTTTCAGTTTTTTCAGGTTTTTGAAAAATAGAAAACCTAAAAGGTTTCGATTATTTAAAAAGCCTGAATGATTGATTGTCAAACATCTGAGGATGCATGAAAAAACAGTTATTCAAAAAAAAAGGTGTACAAAGTAAATTTGAAGCAATCATATTTTTGTAGATTTTTTATATTTCGACTTTTGACAATTTTGAAATTTCTCATGCCTGTTGGAAAAATTAATGTTTTAATTGCAGCATTGCGTACAGACTTATCCCAGAAAGTATGGAATTTTACTTCGCTTACGACCATTTCATAGCTGATCGTCTCCTCTTCAACAAGACTTCCGATTTATGGACAATGCAAAGAATCGCCGCGTGAAACTTTCGCCTCCAGCTGGTCGTTTTCATTCTCATGACGTCCATATTTTTTTTTATAGCAAGCTTCGATAAATCCAGAAATAATAATTTTTTCAATTGATCGTAGAAAATGTAAAACATATCTGAATATATTAATAAACTTCTATTTAATAGTATTGTTCTTTATAATAATAAAAAATCAATAATTATTATATATTTTTTATTATATATAGAAATTATTATATATTTTTCAAGAATTTCAAGGCTTTGGGTTTTTTTTCGACGATATTTTTTTTATTCAATAATTTAAAAGTAAAACAAAAAATCAGTGTTCGAAATAAATTCCGAAAAAAATTGTAATCCATAAAAGAATATTCAAAATTGGTAATATTATTTTTTTAATTCTTTTTTTTTCCTCATACTGTTGTGTCGTAGCTCGAATACCGATCGATTTAAAAGTACGAATTAAATATAGGAACTGATATTTCGAAAGACATTTTTTCAAATACTTTCAAGTATTTATTAGTAAATAAATAATTGAGAATATTCATTTTTATCCACATATTAAACAATTATAGTGGACATTATTAAAATCGAAACATTTCTTTTTTCTTCAAACGCAAATAACATCAAAATCGTACATTTAAGTTTAATTAATAATTGTCGCACTTCAATACTTTTTATATTTAATATATTTATTAATATACAAATTATACACAGCTATAAAAATAAAGAAAATCGGCAAAATACAATCACAATCGTGCAACCAATTGTTTCTCAAATAAATGTTCAATGTAATCCATTCAGCTCAAATTCCAACGAATCAGCAGGCACATTTTTTGCAAAATTTCCAAGCATCGAATTTTTCCATTTTTCACGATCAATGATCATCCGAAATAATTAATCGGCGTGATATCTGCAAAGTAATGTCGAGTCACATATTTAATTTTCGCGATTTTTATCGAATCAATATATTAACAATATTTTTATGTTTATACTCGCAATATTCAATGTAAATAATATAATTAGATGTTTAAGGGGCAAGTCTGACTTACGATACGCCACAAGCGACAGGGGTTGTTGCTCCGGGTTGGAAAAACGAATTTAAAGGTCCTGATTCGTCCCAAGGTGCCGAATAAACCACGACGAGAAAATTCTTTCGGTAATCCTTGTCATTAGGGTTCAATGATATGCTACCAACGAAATTTCTGAGCACACGGTATTTCTCTTTCTCGAGATGATCCCAGAAAAGAATCAAAGGTCGATCCATCATCAGTCGATCCTTTATTCGCATTGTAACAACAAAAAAAAAACAGCAAATATGTAGTGAACTTTCATACCATTTCATTCCGATTATTCATTTATTTATCAAATATTTTGTATAATTATTTCATTCATGTAATTTATATAAATGATATAACGAATTTAATTGAATATTAAATTTAATTAGAATAAAACAATTTAATGAATTTAACGTAATTCATGCGAGACAATATAATAATAATTTTGACAATAATAACAATAATAACAACAGGCTACTCAATACAAATATAGTTAAGTACTTGAAAAGTTACAATAATTAAATGATTAAAGAAATATATAAATAATTCCTTTAATGGAATAACAATAAACTAATTGATAATGAATAAAGTAAAAGCATTATTAATCATTAAATATCAAATACTATAATTAAAATAATAAAATTAATTTGGAAAAAAAACTTTTCTCTGAAATTATTCTTCATTGATTTGTTTTTAAATTGACCAGCTTGAAAATTTTGAAAATCGTACAATTATCATAACCCAGTAATTGCTCAATTTTTACCCCTACTTGATGCAACTGGTGACTCCTTTCAAGGAATAGGCCGAATTACCGGTCACCCTATATATATATATATGAATGAAAGTTAATAAAAATGCTTACATCGTACGTCTGTATCATCGGTGCTGTCGTATTACAGATATACTTAGATTCGTGCCCACTATTCTCGTGCAAGACAGCGAAATATTTTCCAGCTGGAAGACCCCACATTTGACCAGTGACGCTAAGAGCCTCCGCGGTATCACTGGTATCCGGTTGATGAAGTTTGAGCGCTCCAACCCAACGGTTTTCATGTTTGGTGTACAGGTCGATTGTAGCCGCGTACTGATGCACGATAGTTGTAATAATTATATTTTAAAAATATACCGTTGTTTATGTAATTATAATTTCAATAATTCATATCAATTTTATAGTACTCGGATAATTTAATAATTTAAGAAAATATATAATTAAATCATTTGATAATTAAAAAAAAATTAAATTTTGTAGTCAATTATTTATATTAGAATCCATGTTTTTTTATTTTTATATAATTAGTTGTTTTTTTTTTACTAACCCATTTAGCAGTTTCACCCGAAATCGCTGGACAGATCGCAGCCACCGAAGCCACGATTACGAAGACAACTGACATCCTTGCCATTGTTGGAAAATACTTTCTGACAATATTGCCTTTTTAGTGACAGAAGAAATATTTTTTTAATCCAATGAATTTTTTTTTTATTCCCTTTTTCCTCCTTCAAAGAAAATGATAATTCTATTAATTTGTTTTCTCATATAACAATTTAAGGCTTTTTCTTGAGGAAAAAAGGATATTTTGGATTATACGATTCTTTTTTCGTTTTTAAATAAATTTATTTTCGTAACATTTATTCCCATTTGCACGATTCAATTTTTCATGCAAAAAATAATTTTGGGAATAAAATTTAGTCAGTTTTTTTTTAGCAATTATGTTTTGTTACTGTTTTGTTTGTTTCCCAATTTTCCGAAGAGAAGGGAACTTAAAAATGTTGATCTTATTTTATAAATATTGCTTAATTTTTTAAAATGATTTTTCTTGTTCCGTGATAATGAATTGTTGTTTTTGAAGAAACACTGATCGTACACTTTTTTTGAAAGCAATGTTAAGACTGAGTTCATCGGTGGAAATGCCTGGTGTTTTTATACAAGGAAATTCGGTGATCAATCAAATTTCGCAACGCGCAAAGTGTCATTTGACATTGGAGTTGGTTTTTCTTATTCAACTGGGTCGAGGCTTCCGGCTTATCGGAAAATAAACACGATTGTTACATGATATTTTCGTTTCTCGTGCCTTTTTATCGATTCCATATTATTAATTTTTTAATTTTTAAAAGAAGGGTAGAAGAGATCAAGGATTGGAAGTTTTATTCATCATTGTACTATTTTTATTGTTTAAATTTATGAAATTTATCGTGGTACCATTTTTACGGACCGAACGTTACAATCGGACCATTTTTACCGACCAAACTTTACAATCGGACCATTTTTATCGACCAAACTTTACAATCGGACCATTTTTACCGACCAAACTTTACAATCGGACCATTTTTACCGACCGAACTTTACAATCGGACCATTTTTACCGACCGAACTTTACAATCGGGCCATTTTTACCGACAAAACTTTGCCATCAGAATACTTTTACCAACACAATGTTAAACGATTCCTCTCGCATACGATAATTCGATTGATAAATCGTTTTTCAATTTCATTTTCAAAGTTTCGCGAGTGCCTGGGGCATCGCCCATTTCCGCCACTGAACTTCGTATCTCAATTTTTATTCCGCCCGGTTTAACGGAATTGAAAAAATGAATCATCGATGTTTCCAGGGAAATAATTTATTCCCGAAAAGCATACAGAATGACTACATTTGACACAATATCAAATATGAAATACAAAAAATACCAACTCCACATTTAATTGAAAAAAGTCATTAAAAAATTTAAGGCTCGCCCTTGAAAAGGAATATCGGTACATCTTTTTTTTTTGGTCGCTCTTTTTGTCCTTTAGTCCTTTGTGTTATTTCTAGTTCTGCATGGTCGGTATTTGGAAGACGTGGGGCTGTATGAGACCGGGAACACTGCAAGTTCATAATAAATAAAAATATTTCTGCTATTCCAAAATGGAGAAAATTAATTTATTAAAATTTATTTTTTGTCAATGTAATATGTATAGATTGATAAAAAAATACATAACCCTCCTTGATTCTCTCTCCCACTCCCTCAATGAAAAAGTTCTTTTTTCATTACTCCAAAATAATAACAGAACTCAACTTTTCAACAGAATAACTTTTTAACAATATCCAACTCAATAACAGTAACATGCCGTTGTTTATGGAATGATAATTTCAATAATTCATATCAATTTTATAATAAACTACATAATTTTATTATTAAAGAAAATATAGAATCAAATCATTTATTAATTTAATAAAATATTTAATTGAATCATTTAATAATTTAATAAAATATATAACTGAATAATTTGATAATTAAAGAAAATGTATAATTGAATCATTTAATAATTTAAAAAAATATATAATCAAATTATGTAATCAATCATTTATATTAGAAACTTTTTTAACTCAAGAACTCAACAACTCAACAAATTTTTAACTCAATAACAGAATTCCACTTTTTACTCCGTGGATTTAAAATTAACAGTCTCATTGTTTTTTAGTGTGCAATATATATCATATGCAATATATATCGTTTAATCGTTTTTTCATATTATTTGTACAAAAAAATGTTTTTTTCCATATTAAAGATACCCCTCTGTATACTTTGTCGAATCAGCAGTATAATAACTTACATTATGCCACAAGCGACCGGCGTTGACACTTTTGATTCAAAATATTCATTTAGAGGTCCCTTTTCGTCCACTGGAATTCGATAGACGAGGACAGGATGGCGAATCACGCTATTGGTCTGGTCGCGATCTAACGCTATATTTTTCGCAAAGTACGTAAATTCTCGATCATTCAGGTCCGCGACATTATTGAAGAAAAGCATCACTGGTCGATTCCCCTTAATTGTCACCTAGTTTTGGTATCGAATCGGAATATACAATATTATAATACAATAAATAAAAAAATAATATAGATGAAAAGTAATTAGAACAAATATAAAATAAATCAAATTTGTTATAACAAATTGACAAAAAAACAAACTAAGTAAGAATAATAACATTATTACACTAATTACACAGTTCTCGTAAAGTTTTTCCATCATTTATTATAATCATTCATTTTTCGAGCAAACTCGAGAAATTCGTTTTTTTTTTAAATGTATGATTTTTTGGAAAAATATTTTTTGCTATATGATTTGCAACGATATCAAAATTCCGCTTTTGGGATGAACGTTGGTACAGGAATAAAATATAAATGTATTTAAGTGTTTGAAAATTTTATTCTCGTGAGATTTCCAAAAATTTCATTTTCCAAAAAAAAAACACGATAAGAGTTGAAATATGATTATTGCGAAATTTTTATTTCACACTTGGTAATTTCACCCTTACGGGATAAAAATTAAATGCTCGAAAACGCATGGGCAATCATTTTTAATCGATCGAACAAAAAAAAACACGGGCCAAAAATAAGGATAAAATGAAAAATAAAATACTTACATCGTACATCTGGAGCATAGGTCCAGGCTGATGACAGCTACCGTTAAACGAATGAATAATGCCGGCATATTTTCCTGCTGGAAGACCCGCCAATTCGCCAATAACATCAGTTATCCGATTGGAACTTTCGTATGCAGCTTGGGAAAGATTGATCAAACCCATATTCTTGGTTTCGGTTAAATCACTTAGCCTGACCGAAGCCTCGTTCTGATATCAACAATTTATGGAAAATTCATGAAATTCATTGTTAATAACGAAATTTCATAAAAATTAAGTAATCATAAACTAAAAAACATTAAATATTTGTTTGTTGTTTAGATTTTATCCAATGATCTTTATATTTATGATTTGTCGTTATTTTATATCATTATATTAATTAAACCGAATATATAATTATTAAATTTATTTATCTATTTTTAAATTTGAAGTTTTTTTGCCTCCATTATTTATATATTTATTTATTTATACATTATATATTTTTTTCAATAAATATTAAAATATTTATTTATCGCAATTGAAAGTATCTGAAAATACTGGACGAAACGTTTTTTTAATTAAAATATTTGGTTTTCTTGGAATATCGTAAAATCAAAATCATCTCCAACTGTTCGTTGCATGCAATTAATGTATTATAATATTAATTATTTATCGCTCTCGTGATCGATTATAATTAGATTCTAGTGGAACAAAAAGGAAGCATAAAAGAGTAACGTAATAGATTATAATTATTATTCAGGAATTTAAAAAAATAACAGGAAACAAATTTTCAGAGGGTTTGATATTCGAAATGTTAATAAATAAAATATTTATTCCCTTTTTAATTTTATACAATCAAAGGTCTTCCTTACTTTTCGTCCAATATAATTTAGACATCGCTAATGCAATTATTTATTATTCTCGCAATAAATTATAATGCTAGTCTAGTCAACGTTGAGAAAAATAAATATATATATTGATAAGTTCGTTTTTTAGTAATAGCATATGATTGCCTAGCTAGATACGTACCCAGGCTCCATTCCAGCCATAGTCATCACTGCGTGCCACAGTGCAGGCCATCATTGCAAATACGACGGCGATTTTCATATTTGCAAAATAAATTCTAAAAATAACCATGCCAAGGTCAAATTTATAATTAATTATAATTATAATTATAAAATTGTATTAAATTGTTAATAACATATTAATTATATTAATTATATTAACAAATTATTATTATTATTATTATACAATTATAAATATTAAAATATAATAAATTAATGTATTATAAACCGAATTTTTTTTTAACAATCCAAATTATCTGTAAATACTATAATAATATGTATTAAATAAAAATGTAAATTATTTGTTTACATAAGTGAAAATAATTCAAAAATGCTGACAGCTTTTTAAAAATGATTTTTTAAATTACCTGTGTCGGAGGGATCAAAGAACCCACTAGAGTTGACGTACAAGTTTGACGAAACGAGTGGGCCGAGAAACGTCTGAACACGCGATTTTATAAGAACGAAATAGCTTAATGAATAATCGCGACATGTGTATTCAGGTGTTTCCTTCCTAATCCTTAATAATTGTGTAGTGATATTTCCTTATTCGATAATTCTTTATTACAAACTATCAATGACACGAAATTGATATCGAAATTAAGTCAACGGCGAGAAGTACCTCAAAGCTTTATTGCTTAAACATATTATATAGAAACATATGGTATGTGACCTAATTACCTGTGGATGTATTTGTAGATATGAATTCCATCAAAAGCTACGCAGGATAAAATGTATATCATTTTTTTAAAATCTTTTCCTTCCAAATTTTCTGTCCAATACACCACCAGAATCTAACCACTTCACTGTTTTCACAGTAATCTCAAATAACTCAAAAAACATAATAATTTTGAAATTTTCAAACTATGTATTTGATATTCTTAAACTGGCAATTTTCATAAAAAGTTGGCTATTTGAATTGACAATTTTTTCTTAAATTTGCAATTTAAATTTGCAATATTTTCTTCAATTGACAATTTTCATAAAATATAACCAATTTTCTGTTTTATTAATTTTTATTGTGACACATATTTTCCTGAATAGCCCTGTGAATACAAATTGCTTTGTGAATGTCCGAACTTACACGGTCGGTACATCGGTGATCTCATTATCGAGCTTTGGTCACATTTCGACGGATCAATTTGAAAATTCACAAACGGTCGGTATGATACTCTGGTCAGTGCTCGGTTACCAGAAGTCGGTATGTCGTTATCTATGTATGCATTACCATCAGTCGGGTTTCATCCAAATCAGTTTTGGTGAAGTAAAAGTATAACTTTATTTCCAATCATTTGCATTTCTGTTGGAAATTATTTTAACATTGAAAGACTGAACGTATCAGTTACCAGAATTGTTGTATAAAGTTTTACTCTGTTGCACAATCCCTTAAGATGGCAAATCCGATAAAACATTAATTTTATTAAACTTGTTTTTTGGAAAAATTCTTTACATTAATGAAAAACCGAAAAACGTACCTCAATATTTATACTTTGAATGGAAAAAAATTTGATGGAACAGGACGGATAGTTTTCGAGATAATTCTCAAAATTCGCTAATTCTATTTAATCGATTCTGTTCCCTTGAAAATTCCGTGACAATAAAAATTCATCATTCGAAAAATCAATAGACGATCACCAGGCTTAAAAATAAAAGAAAAAGTTGTACATTCCCCTAAAACTTTGATAGAAAATTGAAAAAATCTATCGATTTAATCATTTCGATTTCTTTACGAATTCAAATTGCGCGCTTATTTCCACACGAGTCTAGTTAGTTCCGCGGGATTACACTGGCGCCACAATCAGCTGGCACTCGCGTAGTTCACTGGGATTTCTGCGTTACCGCCCCCTGGACCAGTACGCACAAGGCTGTCGCGGCATAAACACGTGTGCTGGAATATATCGAACGAATATGCGCGACAATTACGGAAAAGACGCGTATCTGCTTCTCGAAAATGGCACTGTATTCCCCGGCAGAAAATTCGGCGCCGATGCGTCGGTGGACGGCGAAGTTGGTGGGTTTTTATATTTTCGTGTTCCCTGAACAGAAAAAAAAGCTCGAGAAATGAAGATTCGTGGGAACAATCGTTTCTACGATTTATGTAGGATGGCTATCATACCTGTGCACGAGTTTACCAACACGTGGTCCGAGTTAACCGCCATTTTTGTGTGACTGTATGCCCGGCGATTACTACGTATATGTTTATTCCGAATTAACATTGATAAATGTTTTGAGTCAGAACCGGTCGAATCATCCGAAAAAGCGTTGGTTCAAAATGTGGGAATCGTGGATTCACGACTCTAGATAATGTCGTACATGCCTTACAAATATCTCATTTAATAATCAATTAACACTCAGAGATGTTAATTTTTCACTTCCGGTAATAATTGAAATCGAATTTCATAATATAGAAATATGCTTGGCTGAGGTTTTGTCAGTGACTCTACACGTGTTTCAATTACCCAACAAAAAACTTTTCGATTTTAAATTCAATTAATACGTATAGATTATTTTATTATTATTAATAATTCTCCAAAAAACTCAATGTGTATTGACTTCTCCAATGAGCGCTTATTAAGACATCGTTAAATCGAATCTTCCACTATTTTTTTTAATTAACCGCCAAACGTGACAACGCATTTCATTTATTTGAAACTTAACCTAATTATTAACGTCTTTAGAAACTGTTTTTTGTAAGAGAACGTGTTAAATTCAAATGTTATATCATTTATTTAGTAGAGTCGAGTCAATTAATTAAATTATTTAGTGAAAATATCGAAAATAATTCATGTATTTTTTTTCTATCAAGAACTATCATTTTTTCCCATTTTTAATAGCATTGACGATTTTTTAACAACCATAGAAATGGACACCGAAAACATCTTTCCTTAAAATGACAGACAATTCATTTGATTGATTTATTATTTATTTTTTGCTCAATCAGACAGGAAAGTTCAAGAAAAATACGAACGTTCACAATATTCAAATCACATTGGTAGTGGAAACGTATTTTTTCCGAATTCAAATGAAGCTTGGAATTCCCAATGACAAATACATTTTTTTTCAAGCTATTCAGGAAAGGTGGAATGTTCCTGATAAAATTTATTTCAACTTGGGATGTTTAAGAGGCTTCAATGTTTCTTTAAGAGAGCATCGGAAAATTGAGAAAAATCAAAATATTCCGATCGATAATTAATTCGCCGAATCAGCTGAGATACTAGGTCATGACGACGAAAAATGCTCGGTCGGTAACGAAGTCTATAATCGAGCGTGCGCTTGGATTTCAACGCCAGTATCAATTCTTTTCTATTTCTTTACAGAAAAATAGCGTTTCTAGAATAAGTTAAAATATTGCTAAATAAATATTAAACGAACGACAACAATTTTTATAATTTAGGGGAATGATAGTTTTTAATGGTATAATCTATTAGTTTTCGAAAATTTAACAAATCCATTTTCGTTTATTGCATCATAAATGGAATTCTTTTTTTAAATATTAGCGATGGATTAGTAACCCACCTCCAATTTTATAATAAATAACTAATATAATAAAATCACGAGGAATAGTTATAATTTCTTGTCAACGAAATGATAACATGTTTTTGTTCGGATCTTTACTTCCATGTGTATTAACGTATTACTAAATACATACTCGAATATCAAAAAACCATGGTTCGAACAAAGATTACAAATATTTTTAAGTTACAAAGTTACAAAGATTTACAATATCTTAAAATATTACAAAGATTACAAAGATTACAAAGATTTAAAAAATATCTTATCTCAATCGAATCTAAATCAAAATTTTTTAACTTATAAATGCCTTCCGATTAGAGATCCCGATGAGGGATTAAATAAGGAGCATTTCAGTATTTCAGACGGGGATGGTCGGCTATCCGGAGTCCTTGACTGATCCATCTTATCACGCTCAGATACTGGTGTTGACTTATCCATTGATAGGCAATTACGGTGTACCAGGCAGAGAAAAAGATGAGAATGGATTGTTGTGGTGAGTACGTGAGATATGATTCACCAATTTGTGAAAACAATAGAAATACTTTACAACTACTATTAAAAAAAAAATGGGCTATCACCCATCCAAGTATTAATTCAAGCAAGACGCCAAGTAATTTTTTCATACTCGTACGGATGGTACGTCCAGTTGGTTTGAATCAGAGAAAATATGGGCAGCCGGGCTGATTGTCGGTGAGCTGTGCGAAACACCCTCTCACTGGCGTCATACCGAAACACTATCGGCGTGGATGGCCAGAGAAAAAATACCAGGGATATGCGACATCGACACAAGGGCTTTGACAAAAGTGATCCGGGAGAAGGGCAGCATGACAGGAAGAATCGTTTGTCAACAGCCACCCATGAGTCATTCCAATCCGTTGATCGATCTTCCAGTAATTGCTGATCCTAACGAGAGAAACCTCGTAGCTGAGGTCTCGAGGGTGAGTAACTTTAGGACAATCGGTTGGTTCAAATGTGTCACTGTAACGAATGGTTCAAAATAACGTTATGGAGGCAGCTTCGTTTGGACCGTTTTTGTAACATAGCCCCATTTTCGCACTAAAGTTTTTAGCAATAACCGATTCACGTACCATTCGTACTAAAATATACCATTTTAAGTACCATTTTTACAAATACGTACCATTTTGACAACCATTTCGTTTATCAAACGGTACCATTTCAAAAATGGTATCTAAATTGGTACCTTTGAGTAACAAAAATAATGCTTAACCTCCATTTTCCTTTTATGGATTTTATGGATTCCTTCTAACGTTACTAAAAAGTTACCATTTTTGTTACCAAAAGCTGTTATTTTTAATATCAGTTTTGGAACCAAACTTTACAATACCAACTCTTTCAATTTCTCGTAAAAAGGACAAGTCAACGGAAGAATTTTTTTTCTTTGAAATTTAGCGATCGCCAACGACATTCAACGCGAACGGGCACCCGAGAATATGCGTGGTAGACTGTGGCCTGAAATACAACCAGCTTCGATGTTTTTTGAAACGCGGAGCGAGGATCGACGTAGTCCCGTGGAATCACGATCTACTCAACATCGAATACGACGGCCTCTTTATTAGCAACGGTCCTGGTGATCCAAACATGTGCACAGACACCATCAAAAATATTAGGCGGGTTCTGGGACAGGAAAAGAAAAAACCCATCTTCGGGATTTGCATGGGCCATCAATTGCTCTCCATCGCTGCTGGCTGCAAGAGTTACAAACTCGCGTGAGTATAATTTTCATTCTTCGATCTTCAATAATATCTACGATTTTTTCTTAAGATATTCAGCAAGGATTTTTTAGCACGTTTTTCTTCGGTTTCGATTTTTGGCCATCTGGAATACTTTTTCATAAATAAATATGGCTGGAAAAAAAAATCCTCGTCGAAAAAAAATCTGTTGGGGACAAAGTCATAACTGAAAAAAAAACTGATTTGCAACGAAACTCTGCTGGAGAAAATTGGCTGTCAAAAAATATATAGTCGGAAAGAAATGTTTCAGAAGAATTTATCTGGACGAAAAACTGATTTTAAAAGTCCAGCTGGACAAAAAATCTCTTTGAAAAAAATCCAGCTGGACAAGAAACTGATTTAAAAAAAAAGGTGAACAAACATTCTTTAAAAAATTCAAAAGCTGGACGAAAACTGGTCGAAAAATTTCAGCTTGAGAAAACTGTTCAGAAAAAATAATTAGTTAAACAAAATAATGGTTTTAAAAAATCTTTCTGGAGAAAATACACTAGAAAAAATTCAGTTGGACGACAAACTGACTACAAAATGTGCAGCTGCATTGAAAATTGCCTGGAAAAAATATAAATAGGTAATATTTTTTGATCCAGTTATGGAAACCGTGGCCACAACCAACCAGTCATTCATCACGGTACCGGTCGCTGTTTCATGACGTCGCAAAATCATGGATTCGCGATTAACGATCTAGAGCTGCCGAACGATTGGGAAGTTTTGTTCACGAATGCGAACGACCAGAGTAACGAGGGCATCGTTCACGCGAGTCTGCCTTACTTCTCCACACAATTTCATCCCGAGCACACTGCCGGTCCCGAGGATCTGGAATGTCTATTTGACGTATTTCTGGAAGCGATCAAGTCCGACGACACGAAAACGTCGATGAAGCAACGCCTCGAGGAGAAACTCATTTACAAACCGAAAAATCCACTCAACGTAACGAAACCGAAAAAAGTATTGATCCTTGGCTCCGGGGGTCTCAGCATTGGCCAAGCTGGAGAATTCGATTATTCAGGCTCGCAAGCGATTAAAGCCCTGCAGGAGGAGAACATTCAGACTGTACTGATAAATCCAAATATCGCCACTGTACAAACCTCAAAGGGCATGGCCGACAAAGTTTACTTCCTACCCATCATTCCCCAATACGTCGAACAGGTAAGGAATTGCATTTCCAGTTATTCCATTTTTTTCGATTGTACCATTTTTTTTTTGATTATTATATTTTTTACCAATTGCTTCTACACTTCCAGTGATTCCATACCTAAATGAACCGAAAAAAGCCCAACGAGCTCTGACATAATCAACCCCGACCAAACCCAAACAAGCCCTATCAACCTCAAACAAATCGCAACCGAACTCCGAACTCGAAAAAGATTTTCAGGATTTAAAGGACAATATCAATTATTTGTGATCGAACTGTTCCGAAATTACAAACACAAAAGTAGAGAGGCAACTGAAAAAAAAATGTTTAATCCTTCAGGTAATAAGATCGGAGCGACCCGACGGGGTATTGCTAACTTTTGGTGGACAGACCGCCCTCAATTGTGGTGTCGAACTCGAGCGAAGAGGCGTTTTCAAAAATTATCATGTCAAGATCCTGGGCACTCCAATTCAATCGATCATAGACACCGAGGATCGTAAGATATTTGCAAATCGAATCAGCACAATTAACGAGAAGGTCGCCCCCAGTGCAGCCGTTTATTCCATTCAAGAGGTATGTAAATGCAATAAAAATAAACCAAACGATTAATAGGAAATCAGAACGAAATAACATTTTTTTAATAAATTCTCCTTAGTCACACGCAATTTTATCGTTGAACCAAACAGAAGTAATAAACTAGAAAATTCCAGCTTTATTTTCGTTTAAATTTAATGCCAAAACGATTTGATGGAATAATTAATTAAAAGTAATTTATTTCATTTTATTGTGTGTTGCTTCATTTGTCTGGGAATGGAAAATTTCCTTTTGGTCAAAATTTCGCCCAATTATTGACCACGATTACTCTATTGTCGAAAGAACATTTCTCGTGATACAGTGATCGCGCTCGGCAATTCAACGAAACGTTGACGAATTTTTCTATACTTTAGAAACATTGCAAATAATGTATTTAAAAAATAATACCATATGTATATTATATTGGCTTGATAATAATAATTATTATTTGCACTATTTCTATAAAGTACTATTTCTGATAACAATAACATTTTTATTTTTATTATTATCATTATTACGAATAAGAATTTCACTTAATTATTATATAGCCTTCATTTATTCAATTTTTTATTGAATTAATTTTTTTAATAAAAATGTAAAAGTCATTATTCTTTTATACTATATTCTATAAATTATTATTCTTAGAAATTTTTATTCCTAATAACAATAATAATAATGGTTGTTACTTACTATATTAATTCTTTATTATATTTTATAATTATTTAATATTCATCATTTATTGATTTTATCAGACACTAAACATTGTTCATATGCAATATACAACAATACTCAATATTATTATTCAACTATAGTTTTATCTTAACAATAATAATAATTAATTACTGATCTGCAAAATTATCAATATTTAAATGTCAATTTGTAATGTATCTTTAAACATGGTGTGAACGAAGCAACATTCTGAATATTCTTTATAAACGTTTAAAAAGACAGTATATAATAAGATGTAAAAAAAATAAATTTCGAGGTAATTAAATTTTTTAATGAAACACAGGCTCTCGAAGCTGCCGAGAAATTGGGATACCCGGTGATGGCGAGGGCGGCGTTTTCACTCGGGGGTCTCGGTTCCGGTTTCGCCAATACGAAGGAAGAGCTTAAGGCGCTAGCGCAACAGGCTCTGGCCCACTCTAGTCAGTTGATAATAGACAAATCGCTCAAGGGTTGGAAAGAGGTCGAGTACGAGGTCGTAAGGGACGCTTACGACAATTGCATAACGGTTTGCAACATGGAAAACGTTGATCCATTGGGTATTCACACCGGTGAATCGATAGTTGTGGCACCGAGTCAAACGCTTTCTAATCGCGAATACAACATGCTGAGAACTGCGGCAATCAAGGTTATAAGACACTTCGGTATCGTCGGGGAGTGTAACATACAGTACGCCCTTAATCCATTCTCCGAGGAGTATTACATAATCGAGGTGAACGCACGGCTCTCGAGGAGTTCAGCTCTCGCGAGCAAAGCTACCGGATATCCTCTCGCCTACGTCGCTGCAAAATTAGCCCTCGACATTCCACTTCCAGACATTAAAAACTCCGTCACGGGGAAAACCACCGCCTGCTTCGAGCCGAGCCTCGATTATTGCGTCGTCAAAATACCACGATGGGACTTGAGCAAGTTCCAACGAGTCAGTACTAAGGTGATTGCCAAAAGGTTTTTTTTTTCTTTCTTCTCATTCTCCCAATTGGGCTTAAAGTATAGCATGACAGTTCAGAACAAGGGTTTGAATCTTGTTTTGAACACCCAGTCTCATGATTCCAAATTGGGTGTCACTAGGTCAAATAGAGTCAGGCCTTATGGACCTGAATTCGATCTCGTCGATTTAATGTGCGGGCCTCATGCTCCCAAATTGGATCTCACGAGGCCGAATAAAGTTTGGGCCTTATAGTCCTGAATTGGACTACTGGGACAAAAAAAACATCCGGGCCAAATGGTACCAAATTGCGTTGCACGGGCTTGCAATACTCATCGGGCCTCGTCATTCTAAACATTAGGGCGGTTGGCATTTGGGTTTCCACAGACACAAATATTTTTTGGTCCTCACTCGCCTAAAAATATCGTTGGATATGTATCAAGGTTTGGGTCCAATCAAGTATGAACCCATACCTGATGTCAACCACAGCGCCTCTGTCGAATCGAACTAATGTCGTTCTATCTGATTTTTTTGTTCCTGGAAGATCGGCAGCTCAATGAAGAGCGTCGGCGAAGTAATGGCGATCGGTCGAAAGTTCGAGGAGGCTTTTCAAAAAGCACTTCGAATGGTGGACGACAACGTGGCAGGTTTCGACCCCTACGCTAAGGCTGTGAACGAGGAGGAACTCGAAAAGCCAACGGACAAACGGATGTTCGTTTTAGCGGCTTCGATCAAAGCCGGATACACGATCGATCGTCTTTACGAGCTTACCAAGATCGATCGATGGTTCCTCGAGAAAATGAAGAACATCATTGAGTACTACGAACTCTTGGAGAATCTTGGCTTGGCCAGACTCACACCTTCCGTTCTCCTTGGTGCCAAACAATACGGCTTCTCTGATAAACAAATAGCCGTTGCTGTCAAAGGCGCCATGCTGGATATCCTCAAGCAACGCAGGGAAAGCAACATTTGTCCTTGCGTCAAACAAATCGACACGGTTGCCGCTGAATGGCCGGCAACCACGAACTACTTGTATCTAACGTACAACGGCTCGGCACACGACATTGAGTTTCCAGGAAATTACACCATGGTCATTGGTAAGATCAACAAAGATTTTTTTTACAACGGAACAGGGTGGCACCTTTCAAAATAATCTCCGGATGCTTCGCCAAAAATGTACCACCAGAGCTCAAAATCTTAACGACCATCAAGAAAATTCAGTTGAACGATTTTCTCATTGGCGGCGCAGCGGCTCGCAATTTCCGTTCTTACCGACTGCGCTTGCATCCTTCCGAAGGATCAATATATTTTTTGACTTGTCACTTGCTCACTTGTTCACTGCGCTAATTCGTAACCTCCGTCGCTACGATAGCTACCGTAAGCTGCAGCAGGCAAAAATGTCACAAAAATAGTCTAGAAAAGGTTTTTCGCATTTTCCCAGTCTAATTTTGCACTTTCGGGAAAAACTCGGGCATATTCGTAATCAGCGGAAAATTTTCGATCAAATACACCCTTTTAATACTTAAAAAACGGAAAAAAAATTTTTTCGACCTCCCCGGC
>JAPYZI010002004.1:0-26837 GCA_030523105.1 Ophioninae sp. A BG-2022a | reverse complement strand
TTTTTGCGATTTTTCGAGTGGATTTTCCGGGGAAACTATAAGAGATATCGATACGAATCCAACGCCATTATTTAAGTTAGGCAAAAACCTTTTCCAAACTCACCCGATGAAAGTCCATAGCATATAAGAAGCTCACCCTACGACCTCTTGAAATATCGTGATTTTTGAGATTCCGGGAAAATGGCCTGGGACGACGAAAAAAATTTTTTTTCCGTTTTTTAAGTATTAAAAGGGTGTATTTGATCGGAAATTTTCCGCTGATTACGAATATGTCCGAGTTTTTGCCGACAGTGCAAAATTAGACTGGGAAACTGGAAAAAACTGTTTTTAAATATTTTTTAAACATGTTTCCTTAGAAATGGAGAGTTCAAGGGGAATGAAATGGTGGATTTGTTGAAATATTAATAATAATTCAGAGGTTTATCGGGGAACTATACGTGCTTGTATCAATCGACTCAGAATTTCACCCCGAAACCCCCGTTTCATGGATGACATTCCGTCGTGGAACACCCTGTATATTACAATACCTATACGAGGAAGCACAGCACGACTATGCCCCGAAGCATATACATCCATAGGAGTAAACAGGACGCCATCATTCTCCCAACGAGAGAAAGCGAGAGCGAGAATGAAAACCGCCGTCAGCGCCGCTACTCGAGAACTACCAATGGGGGCAGTCCCCAGCATAATCGGCACATATAATCCTTAAGAACTGTCCTTTTATGCACATCTGACGTCGTTGACGCTGCGTAGGCGCGGTGCGGACCGAAACAGCTGACCGTGCGCGTGTAACGTTCCGAAATGTTTCAACGGCCGCGACGCAACAATGTTATGTCACGTATTGTCAAACTCTATCTTTTCTCGAGGTGTTTAACGTGGCAATAAACATTGGGGTTAAAAGTCGCGAGTGGTCGCGAAAGTATATCGTCCCTCGTTACCAGCTGGTGATTGAACCTCCTCCATCATTGTTTTTGTCACGAAAACCTTTCTATTCTCGTATTTTTGAAGTCATTGACACGAAGACGATGAAAAATGTCCTGTCAAATAAAGGGAATCGCGCGTCTGGTTGACCCCCTCGAAGTAAAGGAAAAACTGCTCGCTGATGGAGACGTTAAACGTGAGTCGACGAATGTCGATTTTTTTGTTCGATTTCTATGACAACTGTTTTCGCTTATGCAATATTGTTCACAGTTGATCATGTCCCGAAGGAGGAATTACCGCTCCAGGATACGATCGTTTCATTGTCATCCACAGGTGACATCATGGCAATGGCGATCAATACGAACATTGTTGTTTTAGCCTGTAAGATGATGTATTTATTGAAGCTTTTCCATTAATTCCCTTGCCTTTTGCCTTTCGTACGTTGATTCATTTTTTCCCAATCTTGGTCACTTGCCTTTCCCATTCAACAAAAATTCAAACAAAAACTATGTAGAATCTTCTATCATTGTCGTCCAATTCCCTTAAGGGCATGACGAACGTTGCCACGCGAAACACGAGTGCGAGAGACATAGTCGAAACTTTTAAATCCGTTATTTCTCAAAAATGAAACATTTTTATTCGAATTAGCCAGCATTTGGATGTTCGTCACGCACTTAAAAATCGTTTGTTTTTTACCCGGTCAAACTAATACATGAAAGTTACCGATTTGGGAAATCAATTATCCTAGTCAGCTGGTTTCCATTCGATACATACCAAAAAAAAACTGCATTTTAGCAAAATGGGATACTCAAGAGAGCGGCGAAGTAAAGAACAAATTTTACACTGTCTGGAACGGGAGTATAGCTACCGAGGAGAAGTAAGCGTAAAACTGTACTTGATAAAAGCTGAAAATGATCCTTTTTCTCTTATCTTTGTTTCTTCATACGTCATTTAGTCTAACGACGATATCCGACGAATCGTAATTTCAGCGAATGGATCACAAGTCTGGCTTGTCTTCCACTGATTTCGCTAGCTAAAGCTGGTGCGGTCAGTACACCAGACTGGACGTGTATCGCTGCGGGCTTCAGTACCGGCTATCTCCGCTTCTACACCGAAGTAAGAGCCACTGAAAATATTGTTTACGATCATCCCCAGTGTTAGAGAATTTCATGGGTCGCCCTTACCAATTAATCAAAGACAGGAGCACTGCTACTGGAAGAGCAACTGGAAAACGAGCCTGTCCTAGGAATAAAGTGTCAATCTCATTCCCCACCTCGCCATGCCGGTCACACAGGCGTCAGCGAAGAACTTCACGTTCTTTACAAAAACGTCGTTTGCGTGCTGCCCGGCTTTGCACTTTTCTCCACTTTGAGAGCTTGCCGTAATCATTTGGCGAGAGGTTGGTTTTTTTTTGAGAATCTTCATGCCAGTTGTCGGGTATGCAGTTGTCGGGTAAATCTTCACTGGAGGTTTAATCCGGAGTAACACTGTTCACCCGTCAGTTCAAGCGAATTGCAACGACAAGCGACCAGTGTCGAGTCTCGCGTACAAGAAGTGGGGTTTCAAGGATCAGGACATAGTGAACGACTGCGAAGTGATAGGAACAACTGCGGTTACGACTTTCGATCATTTGATGACAGCTTCGATCTGCGGAGGATTCAACGCTTCGTATCGTTCGAGCCCGCCTCAACACAATTTGATAATGGCGGTGGGAAAGAGACCTTTCGTTGGTTTTCATTACGCTCTGGAGGGTGGATCCGCTCCAGTTTTGTCTGACGTCGCTCTCGCAATGGCTAACAGCTTGGCCAGTGCAATTGGAAAAATAGGGACTGCTGTACCGTGAGTAACCTAAACATGTTTTTTCTTGACCTACAATTAATATGAATTTACTCATACAGTAAAGGATTTCATTAAATTTTTTCTTTGTTGGACGGTGTAACTCGAATAACTCAATTTCAATTATTCGTCCGTGTTTTTGTTCCTCAGCTGGTTTCGCGGATCTTCCAAGCAGTCGTCGATAAGCGAAAAATCTAAAAGTCAAGAGAAACAGGAACCGGCTGAATCGATGACTTGCCGTTTTGGACTAAGCGACGTAATGAGAGAGGGCGATCGTTTAGTGATAAGCCCGAACAAATCTTTGGCGGTCGTGAACGATGCTATGGGACGTGTAATTCTTTTGGACAACAAACAAGGCATTGCGATACGAATGTGGAAGGGCTATAGGGACGCCCAGTGCGGTTGGATAGAGTCCTTCGAGGATCGTCTTCGCACCGGTCACAAAAGCATATCCAAATCCAATCGCAGAACTGCGCTCTTTCTCGCCATTTACGCACCTAAGAAAGGAGTCATTGATATCTGGTCGATTCAACAAGGGGCCAAAATAACGACCTTTTCAGCCAGCAAAAATGGTCGGTACGTCAGTACGCTTGTTTTACTCGTTGTACTTCGAGACGCTATCATTTTCGGTGTGACATAACATCGGTGTCGAAACGCACGGATTTTCTTAGCGACTTAAAGCAGGGTTTCCGCCTTAAAAGACTCGAAACTTTCTGTATTTTTCCAATTGCCTATACAATTTGAATATTCGTATCAGGTTGCTGTACACGAATTACGGCCTTTTGGGGTTGAACGACGTAGCCTTGTCATCGGAAAATCGTGCGCAGTACGGATGCGTATTCGTCGATCCGATAGGGGGTCTCAAGGAGATTCTCGTACCTTTTCACTTCGCGTTGAGCAGTAAAAACGGGAAGAGAGCGAGGGACGTGCATCTGCTGAAGAAATTGAAAACTTTCATGAGGGAGGAGGACTTTGATGACGAGAAATTGATCGAGCAAGTTACCGATGTTTGCACCGAGATTAAAACGAATGAGATAAGATTGCAGATACTGGAAATGTTGATGAGCAGTAAACACGTGATACCGGAAGCGTTAAAGGTCGCGACGAGTTGCTTCCTCAATGTTTTATCGAAACACGGTAAATGGACTTCCCATAATTCCCCCATGACTTTCGTGATTACGCAAACAAAACGATTGATTTATTCGGAAGACAAAATTCAAGGAATGAAATTCGATGTTACAGACGAATCGGAATTCGAGCCAGTAGCGAAGAGTCTTCATCAAATCGCTGGCCAGTTGGATCGCGCGATAACGTTCTACAAATACGCGAGATCAGAATTCGACCGTCCACCGGAGTACAGTACAGTCGCATCAGCGATAATACCAGGAATTCGTCATCTCGCTCGTCTCTTGTCAACTTCCGATTCGGAGATAGAACGAATTTTAAAATTATCGTCGAAGCTGAAAGAGTTCGATTCGGTAAAATCGAGAAATCCACCGCGGGTGACTTTCAAGGACGACGGGAGTATGTTCCTCGAGTATCTCAGTTGCTTCGAGTTCGGTGCTCAAAATCGTAATCTGAGCTTGCGAAAGTTCGTCAACGAGGAAATTAAGTATCAGATATCATCGTTGATTTATCAGGGTTGGATGTATTCCAGCGAAACGACGAAACGTTGGAGACAAGCTGCTCGCGACAGCGATATACATCCTCGAACTCTTATGAATCTCGCTCTCACTTATTGGCTGAACAAACGATCGGGCGCTGCGCTTGAAATCGAAATTGAACGTTTCACACAATTGTTCAACGCGATATGCAAACTCGCCGGTGCGGAGGAACAAATTTGCGTCGAGTATAACGAGATCTCACCGTGGTGGAGCGAAGCCCGTTTCACCCTTGCTGATTCGAACAAACCCTTTCAAGCGCTAACCGCAGCGCTAGCGTGTCGAGCGGTCGCCACCAAACTTCAGCGGAACAAAGACTCCGCGAGGATTATCGATGATAACGGTAATCGGCCGGATTATGATGGAACGGACGGCGATGAAGAGCCACCTCCACCACCTCCACCTCTCAGCACACACGACGAGGATAATTCCTCGCCTGAAGATGAAATGCCTGGCGAGACTAGCGAATGGGAAAACATGAGCAGGGATGCTTGTCAATTCACCGAACTCATCGCTAGTCTAGAGGACATCTCTATTCTCAATGCTGTACTCAGGTCCGCTCAACTTTTTACGATTTCTTACCTCAAAAGGAAAAAAAGGAACACATATAGAATCACTTTGTTGTCCATCCGTTCGTCTGTCTGTCAATACCCTTTATCTCTTAATTTATTTTTCTATTTAAAAAAAAATAGAAAAATTATAATTATAATTTCTTTACATTAAATTATTTGAAGAAATTATAATTATAAAATATTATAATAATTCAAGTGAATTATTATTAAATTATAATTTCAAAATATAATAATTTAAATTTATAAATTTTAAATTATAATTTCAAAATATAATAATTTAAATTTATAAATTTTAAATTATAATTTCAAAATATAATAATAATTCAAGTGAAATAATTTCAGTCAGCCGCCGTTATCCGACGACACGACTCAATTCTTCGCTCTGCCGTACGAAAAGGTGGACATTTCTTTGGCCTCGATTCTCGCAAAGGGCAAAGGTACAGCTAGTGTTTTTCTGTAATTATCACTTGTCGAAAAATCTTTGACTCACTTGTTATAAGTGAAATACATTAACTCAGAAAAAAATCGTTTCACTTTTGGATTGTGACGTACATGTAGAATTCAAACAAAAAAAAACACGTTTGTGTGGGGTTTGAAAATCATGAATTTGTTAAGGTTGTTGTCAACCAGAGTTGTTGTTAACGAAATTTGTTAAGGTTCGGTGTCAGAGGCGGTAGCTAAGTGGCTTTCGTCCGCCGGCGTCGATCCGGCTCGGCTGATAGACACGCGCGACGTCGAATTTGATCGTACGCTCATGTCTTCGCATTCGGTGAGAACAACGGGTGACCTTGACGAAGCAGCAGTCGTGAATATACCGGAAGAGGAGCGTCATCAATTGCTCGCTGTCTCAGTAGAAATTGGAAACGAAGCCAGCGCCGATACAACTGCCCAGACTCACGTTTTAGGTATCAATCAATCTCGTATCGAACTAGCGATAAAAAAAACGTTCTCAGCTATTTGGAAAGCGTCAAGTCCAATGAGAATTTATTTAAAATGTTTGGGTTTTGTTTGAAGTTTTGGTTTACGTTGATCGTTTATTTTGCAGAGAGAATTTCGTTGCTCAAACGCCATTTCCCGTATAGTCTCACGAGTAGTGTTCTGCTCGCGAATTTGTGCTGGGAATTCGTTATGGCCTGGAGCCGTGACGTCACCAATCTGGAAGCTCTAGAAGCGGCGCTCGGTGTCTTACGGCAGATACCGATGAAGCCGATGCGTCAAGGTTAATTAATTAATTTAATTTTATAGGGGATTTTAAAAATAGGAACATTTCTTTTTGTTTTTATTTTTGACGAAATTAGCGACGAGACAGCCATAATCAAAGTAATCTTTTAAATAAACGAGAAACGTTCCAATTTGTATGTAGAAGAAATTAGGCTATAGAAATAATTACCCCCATAAAATTAAATTACAAAAATAGCAAAAAACGATTATTTGTCAGTGTAGAATTTTCACGAAATTTAATTGGAGGAAAAAGTCCCTAATTAGGGACTTCTACACTGACAAATAATCGATTTTTGCTATTTTTGTAATTTTGTAAAAGTGAATTTTTGTATTTATGTTGAATATGAAAAAAATTCAGGAGTTTGCTGTCTTCTGTGGACGTTACACGTTAAACGGAGAATGGAAGCAGCCGCAAAACTGATGAACAAATTGGGCAAAATGCCGAAAGAGAGGCTTTGCATGCAGGACACCGGATTATCAGATATTCAACTTACAACGATGCTCCAACATTGCGTCACGTTTCTCGACATTTTTCTCGACGTTAGTATGTTTGGGTTATCGATAATTCCAAATGTTGGTGCTTTTAAGATTATCGAGGTTGTATGGTGGCGTTTGATTTAATACTTTCGACGGTTGGGACATTCCTACAGGCCGAAGTATTGGAGGAGGAGAGAAATTGTAGCGTGAAATTTGAGGAAGTCTGGGATAGTCATGACAGTGGACCTCAAGCGTTCGCTACGCTCGCCATTTCTCAAACCCCTGGATGGTACGAGTTGATCTTGCTGCATCAGCAACTCGCGAATGTTCTTCATATGATTGCGCATTTCAACATGAAGCTCAGCAAGCCGATGAACAATCTCTTCGAGTCTGTGGTAAGAAGTTCTTCGATAGGTATCTTTGGATCGGTTGATGAGAATATCATTGAGAGATACGTACTTTCGTATTTTTGTCGTTCGCAGACCTCGAGACACTTTTTTCAAGATATAACGGACAAAGTGATAATGACGTGGTATCAGGACGAGAGACGAGACGCGATGAGAACCGAGTTTCTATGTCGCGTAATAACAGCCACGATGGAATCTATACACCAGGAGACCAGCGATGGAAATTCCCTGAGTTCTAGCCAGGCCGTACACTGGATGAGCAAATGTCAAACTCTGGCCTCCATATGGAAAATCAACAACGACAAGCTCAGGATACATCAAGTTTGCCAATTGTACATCAACGGATTCGATCGTTTGGCTGACGAAGTAAACACACGTTCCGACAACCGATCATCTTATTTTCTTTTTCTTTTCTCTTTTCCGTCTCGTAAAGCCATGAAAATGGCGAAAGACGAAGAAACGGTAATAATGCGAAATTTCGTTCGCGCAGGTCGTCACTGCCGTAAACGATACCGAGTCACTCGGCGCGAGCTTGTTGCCGATCGCCGGACGAAGAATGATGGCCTATCTTTCCAAAACCCCGAATCTCCTCGAAGAAGTCTCACGGATCAGCCCTAACCTCACCCAATACCTTGAGGGCCTGGTAAACAAAATTAAATAAAAGAAAAATCTCTTAAACTTGTATTAGAGCGCGAAATTGATTTTTGAACTTTTTAAACTCTTTTTGGTAATTATGCAGAAGTGGAATTATAATTTTTTCTCGTCTTTTAGAATAACAGCGGCGTCGTCGTCACCAGCTGTTCGCCCGACGATACCGTCCAACTTATTCGTCGCGTTTCTCGTTACTTACCCGAGACCCACAGCCATTATCACTTCGCTCAGCAGATGCTCGACGCGACCTTCATCTACGAGGGAAATACGTGATTGGACCAAATTACCGAAACGAGCGGACATCTTTTTCATTCTTTATCGTTGATACTGTGATACACGCGCATTATTATTATTATTATCATTATTGTTGTTTACCCTACGATTTCAAGATTAAGTTCGCTCCGGTGATTACCTCTTCACCAACGGGTTCAGAAGTAATCACCGGCTGATCAACGGATCGTCGTCTAGGTCCGGGTTCAGTTTGATCGATCGACCCAATCATTTTCGTCGCAGTCACGTCCGGAATGTCCGGATACTTGATTCGTCTATGTACAGGGTGACTGGTGATTCGGCCTATTCCTGAAAAGGGCAATTCTCGCGTTGACATTAATACCGAATTAAACTTCATCAATTAGGAGTCAAAATTAATTGTTGAATTCTGATGGTGTTACGCTTTTTCGAAATTTTTCGAATTTTTATCAAAATCAGTAAATAAAAGTACTCAATTCGCAACGATGCATTTTAAAAAAGAATCAAAGCTGTTTTTTTGAAATTTTAATCCCATTTTTTTGTTTTTCTTCTGCTTTTTCTGATTTTTTTTTTTTTAATTCATATTTCGTATTTTTAGTTTATTAAAACATATTTTTTACATTCAATACGAAAACAATCGTTTTATGGCTGAATCGAATATTTATTTTGAACAGTTTATATTTATAAATATATTTTAGAATAATTATTTCCATTCTGCTAAAGTTAACAAAGCATTTTGATTTTGTGTTAAATTTACGTTTTTTCCGGTAAATAGTATTTGTTACAAAAATACTATTTATTTTTGTAGGACTCGACAAACCGGTAAATATATTCATATTTATTTCGATCGGTAAATATCCGTACGATTGACAAAAAAAAACACGGCCACTCTGCAATCGTAATTCTTTTACGATTATTCACACACGTATAATATCGTTGATCAATAGATAATAATAATGCACGTCGTGTACGCTGTAAATCGTTGCGATTCGAGGATGCGTCAATTTTTCGTCGAATTATTTGAAATTTGCACTAATTGTTACATTTATTCGAGGCTTGTGTGGATTAATTACAATGGGATCGGAGTCTCGACGTATACGTGTATTTTCTTTTTTCACCCCGCTTTCTCTTCCCCTCTCTCTCTCTCTCTCTCTCTCTCTGATTGACAATTAATTTCGTATTTTTTCTCGTATATACATTTTTTTAATACTTGAGGACTGGGGTGCTGCCCTGTGGTAACACCTTCGCTCAAATCAGAAAATAATTATCAAATCGAAATCAAATAATAAAATAAAAGCAAAATAATCGAAGATAAATCATTTCAATCGCAAAATAAGTTTATCAGGCTTTGCTTCAATGAATTTTACAGAACCTGATGCGCGGTTCTTCCTGGATAAAAATTGAATCGTGTATGGGAAAACGGGATTGAAAAATTTGTGAGGTTATGTCTACACTTTTGGTTGCCTAGCAACAAAAATGGCACACCGGTGAACCGAGGTTATTTTTTGCCGGTTTAAAAATATATTTCTCGTGTCAAAAAGCATTGTTTCGATTAAGGTAAGTCGAAAAAATTTATGTTTTTTTTATTTGTTATTTTTGATGAACCCTAGCATCGATTATAATTCATAAATAAATAATGTTCGCAAAAATAGCAATATGTACAAAAATATTACTGTTCACGTTAGGCCGTGTCGAATCTTAATATCGGATACTTAATCGAGAAAGTTTATAAAGTTTTGTGCCAGAACTATATATCAAACTATCGACTCGTAAAGGCTGATCGTTAGATAACAATTACATAGTTGAACACAACAAACGTTTCGTTTGATTTCACATAAAAATAGTTTCCCAATATCGGACATAAGAAAAATGAGGTTGACATTTGCATCGTTGGGATGCAACGAATCATTTCCGAAAGAGAATTCGAAAAAGATTTTGTACGATGTTCGTAACTGGAATCTGCCAAGGAATCTTAACGATTTAGATAGAAACAGTTTCGTCGCATCCCAAAGATGTAAACTTCAATGTCAGATAAGAAAACTAGAGTTTGGGTCATCAGATTATGAGCATCTTTTTTTAAAAATCATGATTTCGATTATTTTTTGAAAACCGTAATATAACCCCAAATGTTCAAATGTAACGAGGAAAATAATTATTAGAATCTTTTCATGTATAACACGTTAATCATAAAATCATTAACTTTCGATGTTCTGGTAATTGTTTACTTTTTGTTTTCAATTTCAAACAAGTGTATGCGACGTACGTTGCCTCGCCCCTAATATCTGTACACGTTAATCACATTTACACTATATACTCGTTTTATCGCAGTTGAGAAATCGAAGAGGAGCGCTGTGTGAAAATCCACTTCTTTTTTTTTGTCTCGCGATAAAGGCCACGATTTAGGTTGCGGAACATTTCCAAGATGAAAAGCTCTTGTCTCTGCGTTCGGCTGTTCGTTATACGCCCAAGGAGGCTCCGTTTCAACGATGGTCTTCAGAGTCAGCCGGAACGGTTCCATACGGAGGGCCAAAGATGAAGGAAGAGCGAAAGCGGGGCCGCGTCAGAAACGTATGGAATATCCTCGGTATCCGAGCCTGACTATTGACTCGTAATTAGAGAATTCGCAGCGATGAATCTGGGATCCTGGACTTCCCACGGTTGTCAGCCAATGTTGCCTGTAAAAAAAAACGTTCGTTCTTTTCCATTCCTTCATTATTTGGTATTTTACATTAGCTGGGATTTGTTGGGGTTTATTGTTTTTTTAGGAAAATTCGTTAATTTTTGTCACGCGTGCTATATCTTCCTAGTTTGTTCTTATTTATTTAGTATTCGTTTTTGGCAGTTTCCGCTTGAACGACTGACGTCAATGATCGCGATAAATCTTGGTAGCAACGAAACTGTAGAATTGGCGAAATTGCTGATGAAAGTTGACGAAAGAATTGGCAGTAATCGGGTTTGTTTAAATCTCTGATATAGTTCAATTGGAGAGTGTGAGAGCTACGGATGAACGAGACAGATGATAAGTTGCAACGCGCGAAAAGGAGCATCTATTTCGTTCTTGAAATATCTCGGTGATCACTGGCGACGCAAACTTCCAATTGGGGACAAGCCAGGCAATTTGATTTGAGTCAGAGCCTGGCACAACACGCTGTGTTTCTCGTTGGGCAACCTTGAGGGCCAAAGATTATTCGTTGGACGCACACGTGCAGAATCGCGCGCTCGCCCAACGTTGTTCACACTTTTATCGATACGTTAACGGTGGTTTCTCGTGTGCGACGGCTTCAATTTTATTTTATTCCTTCATTTTTTTTTTTTCGTAACAAATTCTTCTAGTTTTTTTGTATCTTACGGTAAACAAGCTCCATTGATCGGTGGCGGTTAAGCTTCGATGCTGAACTCTATCGATCAACGCGAATATTCGTTACGTTACCTAAACAGGAAACGCGAATTTTGAAAAGGGCTTCCGATCTCCGTAAAACGTGGCGCTGCCAATGGATGTCAAGAGCCAAGTTTTTCTCTTCGGGAAATCAAGATAATTATTCGAACATAACGCGTCTCTTTCTAATTTTCAATAATTTCGTTTAGGCAAAGTTACGCTAAACGCCCCGTTATCTACACACACAGAAAGTATCAAGAGAAAAATAAAATAATTCGTATCCAATTATATCGTTTAAAACAATCGTGGCGACGGTTCATGGAAAAGTGTTTCAGCCCGATGGTACGATCAGTTTCGTACGAATCACCGGATCTGCTACTCTCCTCGCGTTTGCTCACGCATAATCGCCCCACAATTGAATAGTTTGCTTTCGCTTGTGGTCAACCCACCCGAGATTGTTTTGACACGATATACATTTAATTTTTTCTTTTTAGTTTGGACGCTTCTCGCAGAGGAGAGAGGAGATACGAGTGAGGATGTAAAAACCACCATCAACGAATACATCATCATCATCGTCGTCATCATCATCATCATCATCGTCGTCGTTGTCGTCATCACCATCCTTCAAGGGACTTCTCGCGTCGGCGTTAACCGTCACACTTCGTATCGCATCTTCCAAAGTAATTTGAGGACTGCTTGGTGAACGCGAACAAGACAGAGAGAGGGAGAGAGAGAGAGAAAGAGGGAGAGAGAGACCATCGTCATGCACCAGCTCATTACTCCATTAAAGTTCGCTATTAAAGTCAGTCTTTGACCTAATGGCTTCGACCTAACGCTAAAACCATTTCGGAACCGAGGTCGCGTTTCGCGTAGCCAGTCTACGATCAGTGCAGACGAAAACATCCTCTCGAAAAATCTGCCAATATTTGTTTCAGTTTATTATATTTTCTTTTCCTTCGAAAATGATTATGCCATTTCTCCGAGCATTTATTATCCACGTGTCGATCGATCTTTCAAATTAACAATAGAATTTTTCTTATTTTTCGAAATTGCCGTTTTTTTTTTAATGCAAGCAATTCAATTTTATTCATTTTATCCCAAAATTATGCCAAAATAAATTTTATATATATTACTTTATTATATTATATTATATTTTTTAAATGTCCAAAAAATATTTTTCCTTTTTTCACGTTTATTACAGATGAGAAAAACAAATATTGGAGAAGAGCTCTGGACTCAAATTTTAACCTCGTTCATTCAATATTTTTCGTTTCGTTTGATTAAAAAAAAAAACTTTCGTTATTCTTTTTTGTTTCGTAGTTCAACGCTGTTTAGTTTGGGTTCGTTTGGGTTTGTTCAAGACTCACATTTGATCGACGTATGGCTTCGGGCCTTGCATCTTTCCCATTATTGTGCCGCTTTTACTGTTCTTCACCCAACCGACAATTCCGAGCTCGCTGCAGAGGTCTCTCGTGAATTTAGGAAAATAACAGCCTGCATGGGAAAAAAAGGAGCACCTGAATAAGTTTGGATTTTATGCTGCAAATGATTTTTTATTTCCTCAATGTGCATTTTTAATATTCTTAATATTTATTATTTTATTCTTTAATATTTATTATTCAATATTATGGAATAAATATTATGTAAGATTTATTGCATATTATTTTTTAAATAAATCTTTATTATTCTTAATTAAATTTCTCTGTCCTTCCTTTCCTTTTAATTTCTTTCGCGAGCAACCAAAAATCTTGACATTCCAAAATAATCGAAATCTAAAAAGGACAATATAATTTTTTTATTCAATGCCCCTGTAATATTTAAAAAAATACTGACCCATTTCTGTCCTAAATTAATTACAAGCAATTTCCATTGCAACGAATTGATTATGGATTATGATAAACTGTAATTAAATTAAATTTAAATATAAAAAAGATATTAATTCCATGGAAAAAGAAATTGTTTCTGAAAAGCACCGTGGTTTCGGGTTGAAAATTCCATTGAAATCTTATTAATCCAGATCTCAAAATCAATTTAAACATCCAAATAAAATTTTCGAAAATTTATAAAAATTCAAATATTTCGAAACCGATTGAAATTCGATTTGTCGAAACGATTATTTTTCTACATTTTTAAAATCCTAGATAAAAATGATCGAGAGTATCAATATCGTTAAATAATTCGAAAAAATAAAATAAAAATACATTTGCTGTCACTGTCGTAATTGATCGAGAATTGGAACAGTGTAGTGAAATTTGATGAGTGTTCGATTGGAAAAAAGTTGGCCGTTCAAAATGGCGTTTTTTTTCGTGATTGTTCCTAATTTACCCTGTACTTTGCCGTAAACTTCAAACTCAACGGAGACCAATTCCGAGAGAGGATCACCCCCTGCCATCCTTGTTCCTTCGGAATTGTGAGGTCACCTTCAAGCACCCACCACCACCACCACCAACACAATCAGCACGCCACCTTCGAAATCGCCAACCCTTTTCGTCGTTTTCGCTCGAACCAAAAATATAAACTAAAAAAAAAAAAAAATAAAATAAAACTTGTCCCAATTGGTCGTCTTTTTTTTTCACTCGTTGGAATTTTCCGTGTTTTCTATCTTTTTTTAAAATTTGTTCGTCGAGTTCGAGTTTTGCTTCCTCTTCGATCTCACGTCGTTGATCGTCTCTGGTGTTTCCTACTTGTGCCCGATTGGCATCGTCGTCCTCCTCTTACAATTCGATACAAGTGTACGACGTATACGACGCTGTGTTGCGATTCTCTCGTTTCGCACTATACGATCACGAACATCGGGACGAGCCCCAAATAGAACGCCCCACTCGCGGTCATAGGGCCAACGGGCCATTGGCGATTGATTGCCAATCGATCGCGAATCTTCAACCTCACGAAATCCCACTTACGAGGTTTCTACGATTTTCTTCTTTTACCTCTATCTTTTCTTCCGCAGTTCTCTTCCGGAACGTGGCGTTGTTTTTTTCCTCAATATCCGCTTGGAACAAAAGAAATAAAAGATCGTAGGGGGGTAGCGTAAGTTGGTTTGGGTTTCGTTTGGTTTCTTCGGAAAGAAAAGCAGAAAAGAAGACAACTGGTGAATCGCGTTTTGGTTTGGGTTTGCTTGAAACGAAGAAAAGACGAGAAGAAAAAACAATTGGAGTTCCATTGAATTTGTACAAGAAAAGAAGATAGCTCGTGGCATTGGACTTGGTTCGGTTTTGGTTGGATTGTTTGGAACGAAGAGAAGGAAAACGAACGACTGGTGAAACGCGATTTAGTCTGGGTTTGTTTGGGTTGCTTAGAATTTAAAGAAGAAATTAAGACAACTATTAGGAGACGATTTGGTTCGTTTTGCTTGGAACGAAAAGAAGAAAAGACGAGAACAGGTGTTTCGTAAGAAAGTAAAGATCTCGAAGGGCAGGTAAGAATCAGTTGAATCGTCTATTTGTAATGAGGTTGTTACGTGGAGGTTGATAGGATAAAAAAGAATGTTGAAAGTAGGCCAGGAGGGCGCCCGCTCATTTTCCGAACTAACCACTTCCCCATCGTACCGACCGCCATTGTACCATCATTATTGCAGTTAATTAATTATTATTACGTCGTGACGTAGTATAATTGTCGTAACGAGAGTACAAACTATCTGGAGTTGGTCACAGGATGCGGGGGAGAAGGTTACGCCAATTCATAAATGAATCTCCCACTCGATATGATTATGTATCGGGTGCAACCCTATTACCATTGTTTCTCCACAAGGTCTTCGCTTCGTTGTCAACTCGTAGGAATTTAATACACTTTTAGCAGTTTCATGGTCTCGAGGTCTTCCTTGTCCTCCCCTCGACACTTCTTCAAACCTCCGGCATTTTTTCTATCGTCGAGTCATAATTGGCGATCGATAAGAAGAAAGAAAACAATTTATTTTAGAACAGGAAAAAAGAATTATTTTTACCTAATTGTCTACACAATTTTGCTATATCAGTATGAAATAAGATTCTTTTTTTACTCACGATTAAAGGTAAATTAAAAATACCATTTAGAACGTGACAAGTGAAAAACAATCAATAAACGAGGCGACGATTTCTCTCCAACTTCATTATCCACAGAAACGACAAAATTCGTCGGGTTTAAAAAAAGGAATTTCACACTCTGTTCTTTTTGTTCACGTATTTATTTTATTCTTGCTCTTCGATAAAGAAATAAATTTATTCTCATAAATAAATTCCAATAAATAGACTCTAGACGCAATCTCTGAGAGAGTTTTGTATCTTAACGCAGCTAAAAAAAAAAAGCCGGGTGCTAAAACATAATTCGATTCTCTTACGTACAATTACAATTGAAGATAGACAATAATGGTTTTTTTTTCTTTCGAAGGTTTTTACCTTCTTTCTGGTTATGATTTTAAACGACCCGCGTTTATTATTTACAAGAACCAATCGTCGTTGGTGACGAACCATTCGATCTCTCCTTTTGTTTATTCGACGTTTATCTTCAGTTCTGAGTTTTCGTTTTTTTTTTCTCCGTTTCGACTTCGAACAACACTCACTTTTACGATTTATCGTCAGGTACTCCACAATTGCCAGTAACGCGCGTCGCGCATGTTCGGGTCACCGACTTTGTCGCACTTCGAACGATCCATTTTGAATCGATATATTTCTTCTTTTACTTTTTTTCGTTGTTACACGAACGACTCAGGATTCGCTGGCTTAATCGTTGGTACAGTGTTCGTGCAATTCAGCAGAGTCTCGTTCTCCAACTCTTTTCCCTCACTCCTAGGCTGTGCTTCTTTTCGAGCTGCCATCAGGTTCTGTCGTCTCGCCTCCTTCTTTTGACGCTCGATCTGTGGAAAAAACGCGATTTATTGTATAAGGATTTATCGGATCAGTTGGCTAATTTTGAGGTTCAGTGGAGTTGTCGTAATTTTTTAAATCTCAGGTTAGCTCCTGAATGTTTTGGGGTTTGCTTTTAATTTCTTGAGGTAAGCGCTTAATTTTGTTGAGGTTAGCTTTGGATTCTTCGAGATTAGCTTCCGATTTTTTGCGAGCTCCCAGTTTGAGGTTACTTTCTGATAGATACTAGGTTATGAATTTTTTAATTATTTTTTGTCTTCTGTCAGTTCTCGATGTTCTTTTTTCAAGGGGGACTTGACCGCGTTGAACTTTTCCTAAATATGTAATGCGTGACAGACTTGATTTCGCCTTTTTATAATTGTTTAGTAACAAAACTGGACTTTTCGTCCGCTTTTATTTTTCAAATGCGAGAAGTCGGATTTGTCCGAAAAAACGTTATTTGTTGTAGAAAAAAGGATGACTTCCGGTCCGGCAATCTTACTTTGAAGAAGAGTCGTAAATAGTGGCAAGGGAAGACGACGCATCGGCCCTCCTCTTCCTCAGCGTCGATGTAAACACCGCGTACTAGAATGGAATTGCTGCAATTGAGAAGTACGAGGAATACGAAGCAGCCGACGTGGGTTATCCAGCATGAGAGTTCAATGTCTTCCGGTAGTAGCCAGAGATCGAGAACGGTCCATATTCCACGCCACACGTTAACAGTACCGAGAAAGCTGAGCAGCAGAAAAGCGTCAGCAGCGAGAAGACGAGGGAGGCCCTTGAGCCTCGAGCAAGTGTACCGCATCAGCGGTTGAAGACAGAATGTCACGGCTACTACTATGTATCCTATAACCTGTAACCATCAATAATTGCCGTTTACTCGAGAGCAAATTTCGTCACGAGTTTCGAGACGGAATAGCGCGACATCACGGTCGGCATTGCAGAACAAGATTATAGATATCCACGTATTTCCTAAACGACTCTTTAGAATTTTGAGAAGTTTGCACAGACGCCGTGCAAATCATTTTAACGAGCTCGTGATTGAAACAATGGAAAATAAAAAGATCGGGCAATGCTACGAATCGGAGATTCGTCAGAATCATTTATAAATCGGAAATGCCTCGTCGCGTTAAGAGACGCGTCAGAAAACCCGAACTTCTCACACTGTGACATCTCACGGAAAATAGGGGTAGCTCGAACCAGTTTTGCCTTACCGGCTCGAGTCGTGGCTGAAGGTTTCGCTTCCAATGCTACTGGATGGACCATCTGGACAAATTTTAGTTCAAATTGAGCAAACCGAGTATTTAAAAATCTACATCGTGACGTACATATTTAGTCTGACAGATAGCTACTTTAATAATAAATTAATACATAAACATGTTAATTTTCCAGTTCTAACAATAATTCAAGTTAAATTCAACGATGTTGACATGTACTCGACCGCGATTTTGTCAGTGATTGTACATTTGTTCCACCTGTCCAATAAAAAATTCGATCCATTCTTTAATTCAATTAATACATTTGGATCATCTGATCATTATTACAGATCACTTAAAAGCTCAATATAATATGTATTGAATTTTTCAATGATCGCTGATTAATAAAAAGCTGAAATAAATAATTCGCTGATTTGCGAATTCGCGCCAAACTGCTGCTCGACGTCCAATTTATTTGCGATCAAATTTATAGCTTAGGAATATCGCGGATCGAAAAGAAAGAATTATTTCTATGCAAATATCAACGAGAAAAAAAAAGCGACGAATCAAACACGGCGTAAGTCGTAAAAATAGAATTTCCACAATACCGGACGTTAATGAGTGCGTATGTCGTTCAAGTTCAATGTGACTCGAGTAAAAATTCTCGTGCACCCACGCTCGCGCCGTGGAGACGAGTGATTCTCGCGAACGTAGAATCATCTCCGAAAAGAGGTGTACACAGTCGATTAAATTTAACCTACTTGAACAACCACGAAGACGACCTTATTATTTAATAATTGCTTCTTGGTAAATGAACGTTTTCAATGACTGCCCGAGGGAAGAAGCGATACAAATTTCTCGATTTGAGGTTATGGCTGGACTGGATATTGAAAAACTCAAGAAATTCATAGACATTTGCAATATTGTAGTTCGTTTAACTACATAATTTCGTAATTATGAACGTAAGAATCTAACATGGTGTTTTATGGGAAAACATCTTCCACAGACGTGAATGGTTGTTAAATTAATGTAAATAAATCGTTATAAATTCTGAAAACATTGTGTCATCGAGATTTAAAGGCGAATGATTCATTAGCCTAAGTTTTAAATAAAAAAAAACGGTTATTAACGGTATATTAATCAGCGATCATAGGATAATTGAATTTTTGGGATTATCATTGATAATAGGATGATCCGAAAGAATTGATTAAATATAAAAATTGAGACAGTTTTTGTGGTTAGTTGGAATTAGTTGGAACAGATGTACAGGCACTGACATAACCTCAAAATGGACACAGTTTAGTGGCCAATTGGAACAGCTGTACAGTCACTGACATAACCTAAGTCGAGCAAACGTCAATATCGTCGAATTCGAAACGAATTATTAATGAATGTTGAAAATGAACTTTTCTAAGTATTAATGTATAATCGAGATAGCTATAAGTAAGGTTAAACACGTAGAACACGATCGAAACTAGTAAATCAATGATTCGTCCATTTTGGACTAACTTTTAGTCCGACGTTCCATCCATACCTAAAGTATAGTGATAACTAGGCAACAACCTAGGTTCTTAAACGGATGAAAAGAAGCCCAAACGCGGTATAAATCGATACAACGTTTATATAAGTGCGTGAAATCTTCACGCCTGTGATGATCATGGGCAATAGTCCAAGCGTACTGAAATCCTATGTTTGCTGTGTATAACCAAAAATCGCAGGTCTTTCAGAAAGTGAAAAAAGGTGGAAATTCTGAGGCTGTCGAAGTATAAAAATGTCTATATCCGGAAGGGTGGCTTCTTGTTATATCGTAATAAGTTCTATAGCCCCTTTTTTTACTCATCTATCGTTTCTCTCTCTCTCTCTCTCTCTCTCTCTCTCTCGATCTCACCGACTACAGAGGGCGCATAGGGATAATGCGTGTGGCCTTTCGCGCACGTGGCTCGCTTCCGGTCAACGTATTGTCGGGAGTGAAGTCACGTACATGATACACGAGCAGCAAACGTTATTCAAGACGAGTACTACGAATTCTTTGATAATAACAAGAGCTATATAATTCCATGGACTTTGCTGATCTCGTTCGAAGCTCCGTGAACGGGTCCAATCAAAACTTCAATTCCGTTACAGTGTCAAGTTCGTCGAGTTTTCAATCGACGATCTAACCTATACTATCGTACAAATACAGATATCGACGTTTTTGTCCAGGTATACGATCTTGATACATTTTGTCTATTTTCACGTGTTCCTTCAGCCGCGATATTTTTATTTACACTTTTTAAACGGTACCAAAAATGCTACCGAAAATGGTACTGGAAATAATATCTACAATGATACAGAAAATTATATAAAAAATGAGACCTGTTATGGGATTAAAAATTCACGATTATAAATTTAATAAACCGTGGTGAAAAAAAAGGTACAATTTTTGGTACCGGTGATTCCATTTTGAATAATAATATTAATATTCATTAATATAATCGAGTAAACTTCATTTTAAAAAAATCATCATTTTGGAAGAAGACGAATATTTATATAAAAACGGTACCAAAAATCGTAATAAAAAGGTACCAAAAAGGTACCATACGTAATTCAAATTCGGGCTTCAGAAATTTTACGTATGATATTTTTTTGGTACCTTTTAGTAATTCAAATTCGGGCCTCGACCCAAACAAACCCAAACAAAAATGGTACTTGAAGGTACCAAAAATGTACCATACGTAATTCAAATTCGGGCCTCAGAAATTTTACGTATGATATTTTTTTGGTACCTTTTAGTAATTCAAATTCGGGCCTCGACTCAAACAAACCCAAACAAAAATGGTACTAAAAAGGTACAGAAAAGGTACCAAAAAGGTACCAAAAAGGTACCATACGTAATTGAAACTCGGGCGTCAAAAATTTTGAAAAAATTCTCCATGCCCGAATTGAAGCTCAAAAACGGTTACTCGCATTATGATATAATAGGACACGAGTTGCGGCAGCATATTGAGATACGGGTCAGCCGTGCGCCTCAACAATCATGCAATTGGCGAATATTCAATTATATAATCGAACCATTATGTTACTAAACGTATTGTACTTTGATGATCCTCGTGTAACTGCACGCGTGGAAGATTTTTGATAATAAATAGAAAAATCGTTCTCCCTCTCACCTTTAGCCTCTCTGTTCCTTCCTCCCTCCCTTTATCACCCTTTATCAACTTCTTCTTTTTTTTCTATTCGTAAAATCTGACGGATGTCCCTAAAAATATATTTTACATTTTTCGATCTCATTCAAAGCTCGGTCTTGCGCAGTGCAATTTCTATTTCACTATTTTTAGATTTAGAGATTTTTTTAACCTCTTTTTTTCGACCTGATATATATTTTATTTTTATTAAAATTTGTTAAGGACAATATTGATAAAATTTCGATCAGATTTGGAGGAATGTCAGTGACGAGTTTATTCTCGATGTTTCAAGTCAACACTCACAATTGACGAGTCAAATTATACTTCAAAAACAAAATTGAATTTTTGATTCAATTAAATTACAATATTTAATTAAATTAAAAATGAATAAATACGAATAAAAAAATGAAATTAATTGAATAGAAAATTGATTTTATAAGAATGAAAAATTCAATTTGATTTTCATTTCTTTTCAATTTTTCATTCATTCAAGTTCAATTGAAAATAAATTAAATATTGTAATTCAATTGTATAAAAAATTAAATCTATATGAATAAAAAATTGAAATTAATTGAATTCATATGAACGAAAAATTCAATATCCAATTAAATTCAATAAAAATATAAAATAAAATAAAATTAAATTTTTAATGCAATAAAATTCAGTCAATTAACTTCTCCAATTTTTCCTCTTCGTGAAAACCCTAATTAATATTTTTTTTAAATACGCAACAATACTTCAAAATAAATAAATAAATAAATAAAAAAAAACACTTTGGTGAATATTCGAAGAAAAAGTAAAAAATATTGTTGAGGAAGAAATATATTGACTTACGAGTGAACCGATCGCGGAGTATTCTCGATTCTCCGGGAACAAATGTAGCTCGAAGAGAACCCAAACTCCTCTCCACACGAAAACCACCAGACTGCCAACCACTCCGACACTGAACGCACAATCTAATATGTACAGGCACCAATCCCTCGTGCTCTGAAATTAACGAACGAAAATTCACTTTGGTCAAACCATTACGATCATTGACCTCTTTTTGATCTCGTGCCAGTGATTGTTTGACCAATCATTAATCCATTTCTGACACGACTGATGCGTGGAGAATGAGCCTCTCGAGGAGGATGCTGATCCACTCGATCCTTCACCCCGATTGACACAGATACGTACGAGAGAAAAAAAAACCGACGAAAATAATAATAATAATAATAATAATAATAATAATAATAATAATAATAATAATATATATATATATATATATCAATTTTTCCATCAGAAAATGGCAAAATTTATTCATTTCCATAATTGTTATAATAACAAACAAATTACGATTGCTATAATTATTATTTTTATTTTTATTATTATTATTATATGAAATTTATCAATGTAATAAAATTCATTATTTTTCCTAATTATATATATATATATTATATATATAATTATAATTATATATATAATTAGGAAAAATAATGAATTTTATTACATTGATAAATATATATATATATATATAATAGTAATTTAACATTCATAATGATCATTACCATTACTACTATTTTGAACTATTTTTATAAAAATTGAAAAAATTATTACTGTTATTATTGATATTTTTAATAAACTTTACGAATTTTATTAAAATGTATGCAAATTTAATTCGTTGTTCGGTTGTTTGGGTTTGTTTATTTTTGTTATCGATGTTATTATTTCAGATTCATTATTATTATTATTATTATTATTATTATTATTATTATTTTCAATATTCGCAATTTACTAATTAATTTTTTTATTATTAGAAACATTATTATTTCAGGTTCATCATTGTTATTATTATTTTCATTGCTCGCAATTTACAAATTAATTTTTTTAATATTATAAACATTATTAACATTATTATTATTAACATTACATCATTTCGTGTTCTTTGGGTATTGCTTTATTTTATTTATTTTTTTTATATATATATATTTTTTTTTTAATTTTACGAATTCTATTAAAATCTATAGAAATTAAATGTGTTTTTATTATGTTGTTTGGGTTTGTTTATTTTTGTTATCCATGTTATCATTTTAGATGAATAATAATAATTATTATTATTATTTTCAATGTTAGCTTTTTACAATGTTGGCACATTTCGTACAGACGTGGAAGGATAAACATAGAGAAGTTTATAGACGTAGTAATATACGGAGGTAGTGGGTGCGACGATCGAGGGAGATAGCCGGAAACTTCTCTTACACTGTAGTATAACATACATAATATGGAACACAGCACGGTGCAAGCCAGCAAACCCCGACAGACGCTCGCCGCGTCAAATCGACTTTTCTATTTTTTTTTTTTTGTTTTTTAATCGCAAACAAAATTCATTCGTCAATTATTCATGTTACATTATTATTTTCGAGGACTCTCCCGGTGAATGACAAAAAAAGAAGGAAGGAAAAAAATATAATGAAAAAAAAAAATAATTTATAGAATTTTTTAAATAATAAATTAAGGGATTGTTAAACAATTTTAATAATAATAAATAAAACAATTTTTTAAAGTGATGGAAGAACGAAAAAATATTCTGTTATATTTATCATTTTGACAGTTGTAAAAATTATCTTTAATGTTGAATTAATTGTATTATCGTGGCGCCGTCTTAATGCTGAATTAATATTATGACTGATATCATATCACGATCCTTAGGATTGTGTCTCGCATTCGAAAATAGATTTCACGAGCATGAGACGTCTCACCTCGAGATAAAAAAAAATGCAAGGTTTTGCATAAAAATGAGAAAAAATGATTTTCCTAAAAATGAAAAAAAGAAACAGATTTTCCTAAAAATTAGAAAAAATGATTTTCCTAAAAATGAAAAAAAAAAAAACAGATTTTCCTAAAAATTAGAAAAAATGATTTTCCTAAAAATGAAAAAAAAAACAGATTTTCCTAAAAATTAGAAAAATAGATTCTCCTAAAAATGAAAACAAGAGATTTTCCTAAAAAATGAGAAAAAGAGATTTTCCTAAAAATTAGAAAAATAGATTTTACTAAAAAATGAGGAAAATAGATTTTCCTAAAAAATGAGAAAAAGAAATTTTCCTAAAAATTAGAAAAATATATTTTACTAAAAAATGAGAAAAAGAGGTTTTTCTAAAAATGAGAAAAATTGATTTTCCTAAAAATGAGGAAAATTGATTATTCTAAAAATTCGGAAAATTCATATTCCTAAAATGAGAAAAATTGATTATTCTAAAAACGACGAAAACACATTTTCCTAAAAATAATAAAAATTAATATCCTTAATACTATTTCTATTCTCCTTATTTCACGACCAAGATTCTCAAATTCATTCCTAAAATTCAACAACCTCGTTTTCGAATTCAAAACTTCTAAAAAAAAAAAAAAACAAAACAAAAAACAAAAAAAAAGTAATTTCCAATGCTTCGTGAAATAATTTCGTACTTTCCCATCCTACCAAGTTGAAAAAACGAATTCAGGTGTATCTCGAGAATATTAAATATAGAAAAAAAAAATCTTTTTATCGGTAAACCACCCCGCGTTTAAATTTACCAAAAGCCAAAACTAAAAAATTCTCCGATTCGAGACGATTCGAACGTGTGGAAGGTTGAAGAGTTCGATAACCCGACGAAGAACATATATATATATATATATATATATATAAATAAAAATGAGGAAAATAGATTTTACTAAAAAATGCGGAAAATAGATTTTCCTAAAAAATGAGAAAATTGATTTTCCTAAAAATGAGGAAAATTGATATATATATATATATATATCTTAAATCAAGGAAACTATTATTTAAATACAGAGGAACAATAAATTGGTTGAAAAAAAAGAATAGACTTACGTCGACGCGAAACATGGTTGGAACTTCGAAGTATCCAACGGGGGAGTCGAGTGTGAGGGAGAAGGGTGGTGCAGATATATTTCTGATGGCTCTCATGACGGCGAGCGCGACGAAGCTGACCGCGGTGGTAGCGAAAACAGTGGGTGTCGTTTGTTCCGTATAAATATCAAGAGCTTGCCAGGCGCCGCGCCAAGCGTTAACGCAACAAAAACCAAAAACGGAAGTGTAAATTCTGGATCCTAAATAATACGAGAGTCTGTGTTTATCGGGATGTAAAAATTCGTCGAGCAAATGTTGAACGAGATTGAAAACGAAAAGTCCGGTAAAACCGATAAGAACGGAAGAAACGTAGCTTGATACGCGATCGTCCGGATAAATATAAATATCGGAAAGTCCCCAAGTACCACGCCAATATCCAACGACAGCGGGAGCAGCGACAGTGGCTGAGAAAATGGCATCAAGAATTGTCAAAACGGTATAATGAAATTTCTTCGTCGTTGGATTTGCGTCGAGTCCAATACTAGCCGCCATTCCAGCTCCTCCAGCTCTCAATTCCACCATTTTTCGATTCTTCGATTTATTGGCTTCCGGTTCTTTAAAACCGTTGACTTCCGGTGTGGAGATCTCGATATCAACGATCCCTGATTTATCGTCAAAGTTCGCACGGCTCATCGCTTTTCATCCTTCCAATTAGCGCTGTTGACTCAACCTCCATTTCAAGGTCACGAGTTCTTTCGTTTCGCCATTTCTTCAACGGCGATACGAGAACATCCGGTTTGTCGTTTTTTTTTTTTTTAGTTTTTTTTTTTGTTGTTCGACGGTAGGACGAGGCTGAACAATCCTTGACGCGATTCGTTCGATGCGGACACTTTTTCGGTTATTGTTTTTTTTTTTTTTACGTTTTTTTCGGAGACTTCCGGTTGCCGGGATGGGACGTGGAAGATTCTTGAACTGATTTCCGGTTTTTTTTTTATGATTGTTCGACGACTTGTTTTTTTTTTTTTTATTGATTTTGCTGATGGATTTTTTGTTTGTTTGGGTTTGTTTGAAGATGTTTTTTTCTTTACTTCCGGTTCACACGATCGAAAGATTCGATTTCTTTGGCTACTTCCGGTTAAGGATTTTCTGAATATTTATATGTCATAAACCTCGCGCCCTTCTCGTCCCTAACCAAGGCCACGTATCTCTTTCCATCAAAGGAACGCTTTTCCAGTCTGCAATGTATGACGATCCAGACGTCGGTGCTTTTCCGCATTGGATAAGCGTCCAAAAATTTTTTTCGTTGCACATTAGCAGGGTTTTAACGACGAACGATTTTGACGAAACAACGAACGCGATTTTTCCATCTCGCATCCTCGAATTTTTCTCAGATGCGGTTCCGATTCTTCATTTCAGCTTGAGGAATTAAATTCGGCGAGTGTTGAAACGATTATCGATTATCGGCTTTAGATTTTTAGCGATCGGTTGTTATTTTTCACGATCGTAACCGATTTTTGGCGATCGGTAATTATTATTGACGATCGCAACCGTTTTTTTGCGATCAGCGGCTGATTTATTGAATGATCGGTAACGGATTGTCGACGATCGGTAATAATTTTTGATAAATCCAACCGATTTTCGGCGATCGGTGATTATCTTTGACGATCGCAACCGAATTTTTGCGATCAGCGGCTGATTTTTTGGATGATCGGTAACGGAGTGTCGAAGATCGGTTATAATTTTTGATAAATCCAACCGATTTTGAACTATCGCAACCGATTTTCGGCGAACAGAAATCGATTTCTTGGCAACCGGGAATTCGTTTTTTGTCGATCGACTAATGATCGTCAGGGATCATTATTTTCGATGATCGGTAACTCGTTATCAATAATTTTCAACGATCCGCAGCTTGTTTTCAACGACCGCGAACGATTTTTAACGATCTCCAACCGATTTTCAACGATCGGCGACCGATTTTCAACGATCGGCGACCGATTTTCAACGATCGGCGACCGATTTTCACCGATCGGCAACCGATTTTAACCGGTAACGTCCGATTTTTAACAATCGACGACCGATTTCGTGCGATCGGCAACCGATTTTCAGCGATCGGCAACCGATTTTCACCGATCGGCAACCGATTTTCCGTGATTTTGGGTGATATATTATCACCTCGGCTCGGGATAGCGAATTTCACCAACCGATCGCATCGTTGCGTCGTTCAGCTGAGTTTTTCGCTGTTTATCGGGTACTCCATAGTTTTTCCAACTCCTTCGATCGTTCAAGATTCAACAGGGATATTAAATAGTTCGCGACACGACGGATTATATTATACGTTCAAATTTTCGTGACGGACGGACCCGTCGGACTCGCGTTAACGGGGTAAAGCCCACCGAGACGGAATTTCAGAGTGGATTCAAGTTCGACCGGGAGGAAGCTGCGGAGCGAGAGAGA
>JAPYZI010002003.1:0-26840 GCA_030523105.1 Ophioninae sp. A BG-2022a | reverse complement strand
AATAAACCCAAACAACAAGGAAGGTTACGTATTCGTATTTAATTTTTGCTGGAGAACTGGAAACATTTATGGCAAAACATTTCGATAAAAAAAATGGGACGGAAAAGTATGTTTATTTAAAAATCAATTTAAAAAACTCTTATTCAAATAAACCTAAACAACAAGGAAGGTTACGTATTCGTATTTAATTTTTGCTGGAGAACTGGAAACATTTATGGTGAAACATTTCGACAAGAAATTGGAAGGAAAAGTATGATTATTGAAAAATCAATTTAAAAAAACTCTTATCCAAATAAACCCAAACAACAAGGAAGGTTACGTATTCGTATTTAATTTTTGCTGGAGAACTGGAAACATTTATGGCGAAACATTTCGACAAGAAATTGGAAGGAAAAGTATGTTTATTGAAAAATCCATAAAAAAAAACATGCTCTCAAAAACGAAAGCGTAATCGTTTAATTTCAGATAAGACGTCAATTGTCATAGATAATATGCAAATATATTGCTGAGATTTGGAAGAATCCAAAGCAATTAAACAAGGATCGGCAAGTTGTATGAAAGTTTCGTGCTGTTTGAATTGACGAAATATATAAATGGAAGTGAACAGTGGTTACGGTGGAATATCTTCGTTTACTCGTCACAATATTATGATCGAACAATGCAAAAACTGTCAATAGCTTTCACAAGTTACTTTCGCAAGGTGCTTAAACGGTTTTTATTGACTAACTTAAATTTGACAATTCGGATAAGTATTCCATATATTTCCTTGTGCTCTCAATATAGATCGAACGATTGTACAAAAATATATAATACATTCTGTAATAGCAGAAATATACGAACACCTGGTAGTGTCATAAAATTCAATATTTATTGTTCAAATGAGTATTAGGTTCAGCCACCATTAGCCTTATCTCCACAAATTTTTAAATTTACAAATAATATAGATACGTAATACTTTTGAACAAGGATGTAACGGATCGAAAAAAAAAACTAATAAGTCTTTGCGATTAATGTACGTTAATTAATACGCTTAATAAACATAAAAAATGAATAATTAAAAAAATAATAATAATGAAAAACAAAAAAATGGAAGAAAAAATACAATTAAAAAAAATGTTAAGTAATAATAATAGTAATTAAGATAATAATAATATTTTTAACAATTTATAGTGATAATAAAAAATTAATAATAAAAAAAAAAATCTGTAATGAAGCCCGATTAATTATTAAAAAGTCGACTTACCAATTAAATTATTCCGGGCTTCAAAGTTGACGATAAAGTAGATCAATTATATAACCGTTTTCCGTAATTGTTTTTTATTTCGCGAGGGAAGACAATTTTCCGAGCTGTAAGATTGGGAAAACCGGCGTGAGCGATTCCGTTGCAGCGGTTGACGGATAACGTTGAGGAGCAAAGCGTCGAATGGTGACGGAGCGTACTTGTTAACGCGGGACTCGTTAATGCCTATAAGAACCAGTGAGCGTTCACCCTACTAACTAAAATATAGGGGTTCGCGAGAAATAAAGTATAGTCAGACACGGTGACTTTCGAACAGCTACGAAACGAGCCAATGGGAAGGAAGCGGGCGGCCGGGCCTTAAGCTTACTTCACATTGCGAGCCTCGTTGAAACTTGCCCGTAAAGCCATTACCTTCGCTTCATTGATATTTTACGATTTAATAATGGATATGGGAATTGATAAAACTTTGATCTTCGTAAGGTGAGTACTCTGATAGCAGCTTTACGTTGCGTCGATAGAGCCTAATCAGTACAATGTGAAAAGTTTATGCACGATTATTTTTTTTTATAAACCCAATGCACTTTTTTTCCAGAGTTAAATTTATATTACATTTATATTGAATTTATATTAATGTAAATTTATATTAAATTTATATTAATTTTCAAACTACACGTGTTTAAAATCATTTTACGAATGCTTCTACTGAAGAATGTCGAGATATTCAGTGCATGAATTAATTAAAGAACATTCTTTATTAAATTTATTAATTAAAGAATCAATAAATTTATTAACAATTTAATAAATTGAAATAAATCATTTAAATTAAATTGAAGTAATTAAATGTAATTTAATTAATTAAATGTATTAATTTCAGTAAATTCGTTAAATGTAATTTAATTAATTAATCAAATAATAAATTCTATTGTGATTGAATTTGTTATTCAAACTAATGCATTCTTTGTTATTGTTTTTTTATTTTTAATATAAAATAATAGTCTTAATGACAGATGTAAATATAAATTCTCAATTGTTAAAAAGTCAATGTACAGTATAAAATTTAATGTATGGATTTAGTTGTGGCGCTCAGCTTTATTTCATTGGAGCCTAAATCAAAATTCGAATGTGCGTTTCCCGTGTACTATCTCACCTATGCGTCCTTGAGAAAAAATAAAGACGATACATCTCCCAGCTAAATGAAAATATTTCGCTGGCTAGACTGAAAGGGACCTAACGTGTAACGCTTATCAATGTTAATTCAATTGTGTGTAGACGCAAACGCGGTGTACCGTTAGGGTGCACCTTAGGACAGAAGCGATCGATTTTTCACAAGCTTCGAGACACTCGTTCTTCGATATACAAGAGAAATAGCCGTGCACATGGAAAACCACGAATCAGCCGGTTGATCGAGATATCAATTCCTCATTTGCGGTCGTCCAATGCCAGAAGACGAGATCTCGAATTGAAACAATCGTGTCTCGCAGATTTATGCGATATCGAGATGAAAAGAGGGGCTGCTTCGACAAAGACATTTTTTTAAGGGGGTCCTCTAGTTTCTCGGGTTGAAAAAATCGATTTTTTTTTTCATAAATCACATCTCCAACGTGTGTAGAAAATGTGTGTCAAAGGATTTTTCGATATTAGAAGTGGTTCACAAGTTACGGCCCTGGAACGGAGAAGGTATACGGAGCGCGCGCCACATGCGCGAACTTTCAAACGCGTTTTTCACGAAACACCATTTTTCGAAACGGTGACCGCGATATTTCAGAAACTACTCCACCGATCTTGTTCAAATTTATACAGCATCTTTAATATGTTACAAGCCAGCGATTGGCATAGGATTATCATGATTCCTTTGATAGTTTTTTTACTACGAGCTAAAAGCTTAAGAAAAATGAGTAAAAACTAGAATGTAATTTTGAAAAGTGTATAAAAAAGTCAATTTTTGTAATTTAGAATTCATTCTAAGTCAATCGCTAGTCTTAAATATGAAGATTAGAATGCCGTTTGGTTTTTTGATTTCCGATAAGCAGAACTGTCGCAATCTCGATCACTGTTAAGCACCTCTTTTACTTCATGTCTTCCTGTCGGCCACTATAACATTTATTCTATTATATATTTTAACTTCAAAAAATTTGTAAAGCTTATTAAAATGTTAATAAAGATAATGCAAAAACAATGAAATTGATTATTTTGATGGTTTGCCCGTAAACAATTATTGAAGAAGCCGTAAAAAAACAGCCGAGAAACTAGAGGTCTGCGTTAATAAACATTTGCCTCCCAAGAAGCCTCGTACTATCTTTCCCATGTGATATTTATACTCGACGCGAGCATTTTATTTTTATTTCGATTTTTTGAAACCACATTTGCAGTGATTTCATTGGGAGGTTTGTTAGGGTCAACACGAATTTGTCGGTTAATCGGTCTAGACGTCCGGCACTTTAGATATACGTTCAAAGAAATCTTATCGGGCGCGATAAGTTGTGGAATAATGCCCCACGAACGGAGCCGCAAAATATAAAATTTATGATATGCACCGTGGCAACTCCACATGTAGAAATGCCAATGCTGAACAATCGGCTTGTGGACAATCAGGTTAGACCTGACCCAGTGGTGAATACCAAACTTTGACATTCTTGCTTGGTCCTAACGTCAATGATATAGGAAAGTTCCAAATGTTGTTTACAGGTTCGAACAACCAACATTATTTATTAAAAAATTGTCAATTTAATAAAATGTCCGATCAGTGCTGCTTGGAAAATCGTTTAAAAATCTTCTTCTCAACATTAATGTAAATGATGGGCAGTTTGCATTACAAAAGAGTATATTTAATTTTTCTTCAAAAAATTAAATTACGAAAAAAAAACACATCTAAATATCCAAATGTCCATGTGTATTATTTCTATGAAAAAAAAATCATAAAAAACCCATAATTTTCGACTTTGTAAATAGTCTTCCTGCCTTAACCAATCAATGTTGGGCCAACCTTGAAACGACGGTTCTTCTATGTCACAGCCGATCCTCTTTGCGAAGTCCAACGTCTAACGTTACGCTAATGTAGGGACAGTATCGATTACCAACTCAGAGGCCAACTGTCGGCGTAGATTTATGAAAACCGACCGTGCCAAGGTTCGCTCGATTCTCCGTTAAATTCAGTCCAGTTATAGCCAATATCGCACTAACATTGGTGCTGATGCTTGCACCAAGGATTGTCACAATTCAAATCAATATGTATCTACTCGAGTAGAAATTTCAATGCTCAACCGTTTTTGAACAATCGGTTGGGACGTTGCCCAGTAGTGAGAACTTCAGTATTGTATAGTGACCCAAACGTTAGCACGTCAATGGTACAGAAAAGATACAACTGTTGTTTGAAGATTCCAATTCCCATCATTAGCCATGAAAAAGTCGCCAACAACAACCTATTCAGCCATGTATTGGCTATCCATTATTTAAGTGTTATTCAACTAATGTTGACTCAACTTTCGAACGTTGTAATCACTCCGAAAACAATAGTGGCATTGCTTATACATTAAAAAAACGATGAATTTCTTTCATAGCCGCTATAGTGATGGCTTCAGTGTTAAGAGGGAGCCGTACACTCTTCCGCTCGTCCGCCGATCAGGCTGATAGTTTCCCACGGATTTCCTAAACGGCTCTTCAGAATTTCATGAAATTTGACCAAATAATGTCAAATTGATAGACGAACCGCTGTCCTCTCCCGAAACTTCTCAAATCGAAATAAAATTACAGATTGTATTGCCACGCGAGCGTCGTGATAGAAATACTGTAAAATAAGAAGTTTGGTTAATATGACAACTTGGAGGGGAGAAGAGCCTCGTAGCTATATTAAAAACAAACATTTTTGGACCTCAAATATTTGATTCTGTCACATATTTTAGGAGATCCGTGGAAAACCATAATTTGTAAGTATTTGTTTACGATTTCGAGAAAATATCGTCCGACATTTGTAAAATTTAGTTCCAACTAATGCCGGAGCGGCGCACATCTCTAATTTTGTTTTACCGATACGAGCCGAGGCTGCCTCGAAGTTTCATCGCGGGTGCTCTTAAGTGACTTTAAAAAGTTGAAACAAATTCGTGGGGTTACAATATTGCGCTTTATTCAAACATACATCGTCCTTTTCGTGAAAACGCGAAAAGTTTTCGAGAAAGTACAATTTCTTAGAAGCAAGGGAGCCAGCGAGACAAGTCATTGGTTAGATATATATCGCGTAAAAATAAGAGCTAAGAATCATCATGACTTATACCGTGCTACGTATATCTCTTCGGAAATTCGTAAAAAAAAGAAAAAATAACGAAAGAGCTTAGCCGCGTGTGGTTTAACGAGAAAAATCATAAAGGACGAATTTCAACGACACTGTCATTGTGTAACTGTCATTTTGACAGACTTCGAAATGCCTTTGGGATGATCGTTTTGGAAACGACAAATTATTATTTGGCTCGCTATTTTCGAAGCATCCGCTTTAAAAAAGCATCCGTAAATCCGAAGTACATCACGCGTACATTATTCGATGCCATTCAATGGACAGTAGGACGAAACGGCGACGTGATTGTTACTGTTACGCTTGCGATTTCGTGTTACGTTCGAAGTGTCGAATGCCTCGGGACGTCCTGCTACAAAAGCTGCCATTCGCTCCTGTGACACACCGGTACAATCGAACTAAGTTATTTTTCATAACTGTTATTTCAGGCAGTTATTTTCACTTCTGGTAGAATTATTCTTCCCCTTATTTCTAATATTTTCTCCGTTTTTCCTTCCAATTGGGAGAAAATCGAGAAAAAATTAGAAATATTAACCTTGAAATATGCCGATTTTCACCAATATTCCTCTTTTTTTTTTCGCATCATCCCGATTTTCTAATTTTATTTACGAGAATTTCCCATGATTTTCTAGCCATGTTAAATGCCTTATTGGAAGAATTTTGGAAAAGTGATGAAAGCACAGGAAATGAGTTTGTCGCTGATCGCGTTATCCGGGTATGGCTAAGTATTGGCGGCAAACTATGATAAATAAGGTTCCATGTCACTTGATCGTACGACAAAATATCACGCGATAAAATATTACGCGACAGAATATCACGCGACAAAATATCACGCGATAAAATATCACACGACAGAATATCACGCGACAAAATATCACACGTCGAAAAATCACACGTCAAAATATCACATGGCAAAATATCATCGACAAAATATTACACGACAAAATATCTCACGAGAAAATATCACGCGACAAAATATCACGCGACAAAATATCACACGACAAAATATCCCACGACAAAATATCCCGCGACAAAATATTCCCAGGAAGCCCAGAAACAAACAAACCCAAACGAACATACAAATACACACAAATAAACTCTTAAACCAACCCACCCAAATGAACACAAATAGACACTTAACCAAACACACGCAAATAAACACAAACAAACCCAAATATTGATGTTTCGTCGGGTGACATAATGTCGATGATACTTTGTCGATGATACTTTGTCACGTGATATTTTGTCGTGTGATATTACGTCACGATATCGATAAATAGAATACTTGCCAATGAAATATTTGTAGTGGATGCGAGTGTCTGTGCGGCAGCTTGTATGATGGACATCCGCGTTTTCGCATTTTCACGCTTCGAGTCCACGATTGATGTCATCTGCAAGTTAATTGATAAGAGAGAACGGACATTTACATGCATGCCGGAAGCTTGCGGAAAGTGTTAATTTTTGAAATGTTTCCAACGTCGAATTTCGTGTCGAGGATTTCTGGACGCGAAGAGAGAAGATTTCGCAAGACCTTGAAGGCCGTATCAGCGATGGTGAGCAATTGATACGAAACGGCAACGAGAGTCCTGCCGAGACGACGCGGAATGCGAGCAGCCAGAGTTGCAGTTCCGTTCACGAGATGTACCACTCGACGCGCCGATTCTCGGGTCAAAAGGACCAGCAGTTGTTCCAATGTTGCCGGTCGCGCTTGATTCTCCGGCTCCGGAAGACTCAGAGAGGCCCATAGTTCTTTCGTTTTTTGGAGTGCCAATTTGGGATCGGTTGCGATCTAAAATTTCGTCTCGTCTTTGTATCGTGTGTTTGTTTGTTTGGGTTTGTTTGGGTTTCGACATGATCCATTTGCTAAAGGACGAACCCTACTGTGACCGCATAAAAAAGACGATTTTTCCATTTTCTTGTAGCATGTACTTTCAAATATATGTATACCAATAATTATTGTATCATTTACAAAAATATAAGGGTATAGGGACCTAAGATACCTAGGCCATGTAAGGTCCACCTTATTTGTTTTTAAGTACAAAAACAGCTATGTATGTTGAAACAAAATAAAAATGTTTATTTAATCATTTGCTCAATAATCAACGTATTAATATTAATTTTGGTTCAGAAAACAATGTTCACTATTAACTATAAGCTTTTATTAAAAAAACATCTTCTGAGCCTTATTCAGACTACTGTTCCTAATATGGCCATCCCCGTTGTAACTTCGTACGAAAAAAATAAAACAAAATATATAATCTTCGAGAATAACGGTGCTGGTCACCGTCCAGTTTTTACTTGATGTCTTCCTGTCGGCTACTATAACTTTTATTCTATTATATATTTTGACTTCGAAAAATTTGTAAAGCTTATTTAAATGTTAATAGAGATCATGCAAAAACAATGAGATTGATTATTTCGATGGTTTGCCCGTAAAAAATTATTGAAGAAGCCGTAAAAAAAAACAGCCGGGAAACTAGAGGACTGCCTCAATGCATCTATTCGAAGAGACCTCGAATGAATTAAAATTTGGCAATACATCGTAAAAATACTAACCAGTTCTGCAACGTATAGTAAAACGTGGATGCACTCGGTTCCCTGTTCTTTGAGAGCGCGGGCCTCAGCGAGGGTACGGCGTGTTAGTCTTCTCTGAAGTTTCCTCGAGAATCTAGCACCGTGCTTGAACGTTCGAGCAGTTTTGCTCGACGTTTCTATCGGACTGGCGTCTTTAAAAAAATCGAAAACGCGTTCGTATTAAACAAACGTTCGGATAAACAAAAAACGAAACGTGGAATAACTTGGTTTTTTAAATAAATATAACAATGGGATAATCAGTTTCGTTACCCTCGGTAGATTTGTCCGCAGGATCAGCTGGCAAATAATGATCGATGTATTCATCTACGACCGTTAGGGCACCGTCGAGACGATCGGCCGCTGCATCCGCCACTTGACTTCCGATCTGTGTTACGCTTCCCGCTCGTCTTAGTACAGGCCTCACGAATCTTTTGCTCACGAATTCTCGAGTGTTCAAGTACAGCTGAATAAATCAAAAATTAGATCCCTTCGGTATAATTTTCTTACCATCGTTGTATTTTTGTTACCAAGTAGTCAATCAGAACGGCTTTCAAATAATACGAATTTACAAAAAGAAAGATAATACGACGAAATAATGCGAGACTTGGAAAAAAAAGGCAAACAAGATTCTGCAAAAATTATTTGGTCATACACGTTGATGACGAAGGATCGCTTGATCATTAAAATTAGCCCGTTAAAATTAGTGATGGTTTATTTGTATTTGTGAAATTATTATTTCAAGAGGATAAAACGGATTATGTATATTTTTATTAAATCGGCCCTGTCCTAGGTTGGACCAATGAAACTTCATATTTAGCTTTTCGAAAGTATATGAATAATTAGGTTTTTCACCTTTTTCGAAAAATCAACATTAAGGGAGATAAAAATCGTGAGTGGAATTTTGTATATTCCGTTGTTCTTTGGTTATGGACCATTACAAATGCTACTCCGCTTATTCGTTGAAGGTTCAGTGTGCCGTATTTCAAATGTATTAACGTACAAATATAATCATCCCTAGAGAGGTTAATAAATATTTAAATGTTAATTTCGACACGGGCGAAATAACGGTAAAAACCTATTAATTTATAAAAGACACGAAAAGGATTTTTTTTTAATCTATCGATTTATGAAAAAGATACGAGAGGATTTTTTAAAAACTTAATTAAAAGGACAAAAGGAGTTCTTCATAAAGGACGCGAGAGGGATTTTTTTAAACCTATTAATTTATGAAAAGGATATGAAAGGATTTTTTTAAACCTATTAATTTACGTAAAAGATCGGAAAGGATTTTTTAGAACGTTAATTAAAAGGACAAAAGGAGTTTTCCATAAAGGACACGAAAAGATTTTTTAAACCCTTAATTAAAACAGCAAAACGATTTTTCCATAAAGGGTACAAAAGGATTTTCCAAAACCTATTAATTTATGAAAAGGATATGAAAGGATTTTTTAAAATCTATTGATTTACGTAAAAGATCAGAAAGGATTTTTTAGAACCTTAATTAAAAGGACGAAAGGAGTTTTCCATAAAGGATACGAAAAGAATTTTTAAAACCTTAATTAAAACAGCAAAACGATTTTTCCATAAAGGGTACAAAAAGATTTTTTAAAACCTATTGATTTACGTAAAAGATCGGAAAGGATTTTTTAGAACCTTAATTAAAAGGACAAAATGAGTTTTCCATAAAGGACACGAAAAGATTTTTTAAAACCTTAATTAAAACAGCAAAACGATTTTTCCATAAAGGGTACAAAAGGATTTTTTAGAACCTTAATTAAAACAACAAAATGATTTTTCCATAAAGGTTACAAAAGGATTTTTAAAACCTTAATTAAAAGGACAAAATAATTTTTCCATAAACTACACGTAAAGGATTGTTTACAACTTTGTAATTTATAAAAACCTGTTAATTTATAAAAAAATACGAAAATAATTTTCTAAGCGTAGTTTCTGTTGGAAAAAATGTTGAAATACGTTTCGAGGGATACTCACGAGTTGCGGAGGCAAATGTACTGCGGGAACTCTTTGCTCGACCATGTCGATACCACGGCAAATGAAGTGATCTATCATCGATATTGGTCCATCGAGAGCGAAGATTGCCGGTCTCGCCGATTCCGTTGCTACCGCGAGAGAATGCTCGGCTGTCTCCAGGCTCCAACTCATCAACGAATTTGAACGCTGTGACAATGTTTGGTCGAACATTTTTTGCCCGCGTTCCATTTACATAGAACAATTGAAAGAAAGGGTGCGATGACACTTTTCGAAAGTGTCATCGCACCCTTTCTTTCCGACGATACTCTTTGATTGATTATTCGTTGATTTTTAAACTAGTGTTTTGATAGAGTAATTCGGGGTAAGTGTGCGCACCCCCTCTATATTTTTGGCCGGTCCGAGGGTGGATGGTGATTTATATTTACATTAATTTTAGTTAAATAATTATATTTCACCATAAAATATTCATATTAAAATTAAATTAATTTATACAATAAACTATGAAAATGATAATTTATTAATTCATACATTTTATATAACTGCAATTGCTGACACAACATTTATTTTTATTATATCTAACTCTTTTCTAAAATTTATTTTATTACAAATTTTATTCAATAAATATTTCAAATTATCGACATTATTTGAAAATGAATTATTTTAAATTTATAATTCAATAGAAATGATGCATAATTGATTAAAAAATTACTGTAATGTAAATTTATATTACATTGGCAAGTTACACGCACTGGAGTGAAAAATCAATTTGGATAATCAAAAGCCCCGACTGGCGCAGCATTCATATTTTTGTTTATTTAAAAAAATGAAAATAGTCGATCAGTCGTCTACTTTCGTTGTTCTGGGAAGACAAACAGTGTATCTTCTAAGTCCGAATTGAAATTGAAATAAATTCATTTTATTCGTATCGATCATTCATTCAAACTCACTGATCGGAAAAACTTTGAGGTTATATTCGGTGCTAGTAGAATTATAGTCGATTTGCGTTTTGTCGTATTGGGATAAGTGAGCGTGATCAAATGTCAATCTACGTAACTGGAAATTATCATTCGATAATAAATAATAAATTTGTCCTATACAAATTTGGTTGTTGTTGGTTTATGGATAAAATTGATTTCAAAGACTTATTAATATCTAATTACCACCAGATCTAGTTTGGTCTAGTTTTATGTGCACTCGTTAAGAATTTTTACGAAGAATTAACATCTGCTCAGGTGTTTATATCTTTTTTCAAAAATATAATTTGCCTAATTTATTAAAATTTTTATCAATAGAGAATTTATATTTATAATTTTTAAAAATGCGCTCACATTTCCGCGCATTCTTACTTTTTCCAATCAAACCTTTTAATGTATTAAGGTTAATTTTCAACGTAATTTAATTAAGGTTTTTTTGATGTTGAGGTTTTTTTTGCATTGCGATATTAAAAGTAGTAGTATTTAAGGTTAATTAAATGTTTTTTAAAACTCAATTAATGTTAATTAATTTCATAGTAAATTTAAGTTAATTTAAAAAGTGATTTAATGTTTTTTTATTTTATGCAAAGGTCGTTAATTAAAACCGTTTAACGAATGACTCAACATTACAAATTTTTCGAAATTTCAACTTTAGAAATAATGATTTTGTCAAAACGAAATGGGATAATCGTAGGAAAGCCTCGATCCCGGATACTACCTTGATTTTGTTGTAAACATTGCCAGCGATGTGAATTCCACTCTCCACGATAGGCAGACTGGAGATCCTGGCTACAGACTCCAATCGGGATATTTCCGGGTGTCGTCTCTTCACGTACGTTCGCGACATCTCTTCTGCTGCGTGCTTATCGGCTGGTCACCCAATATCCAAAAGCCTTGATCATATAAACAACACAGCTCCGATTTCTCGGGCATGCGAAAACGAACGGACTCATTAGTTGACCAATTTTTTTCATTGTCACCGTTAAAGAGGGATTGCAAAGAATTAATTCGAATTTAGCATTCTGACGTACGTAGAGTTGGAGCTGAATAAGGAAAAGCATGGATAAGTTGGAGAACAATTCACCGAATGATCGAATACAAACTGCATAATACAGTAAACGTACCTACGAGATTTTTTTTTTTATAAAGTTTTTTATCTATTTTAACGGAAGAAATTTAAATTAACAGGAATAATTAAATAACTATTTTACGAAGATATTTAACTAACAGTAGTAATTAAATTAAATTTTTTATTAACAGAAAAAAATTTTCTCAGTATTGCTCGTACAAAACTTAACAAAATACCGCAGTCTGTAATTTGTGTTAAACTTTGTGCCAGTAATTATTCGTAGTAATAATTGTTATTTTATTAACGAGGCGTTGATCCGATTTTGTTCGTCTGTTAACAACGAGCTTGAATATCCAATCACTTCTGGATATACATACTTCACAAAAAATATGAGCTAGCCAGTATTGTTTTTATTCCGACAAAGAATTTAACATTTCGATAAAATAAAATAAAATATCGTATACCAATTTAACAGATAGAATTTTGAAAAGGACAGAACTACCTTCATTTGTGTGTTCTCATTTTCGTTTTTATGATTTTTTTTGTCACCAGTACGTAATTTTGAAGATGCAGTTTTTTCACAGTTTTCGGACATCTTAAAGTGTCACGCGCTGAATATTGAATGGTGGTAATTTCACCATTTAGTGATCTTTAATGTAGATCTTTAAAAAGGCCACCGTTAATTTTGGTATACGTTTGTTAAAAATGATATGTTATTTTATTCAGGCATCATGCGATACAACTTGAAAAAATAGGGGATTTAGAATATTTATTCGAAAGAGTAAAAACTTGTTATTTTTGTTTTTCAATTTACTAAGTATTTTTCCGATTTGTTTATCCAAAATTTCTTTGTTTTGATCAATAGCCAATGATCTGTCTCATTGATGTAATGTTTTTGAAACAAAAATGTTTCAATGAAAATATGAATGAGGCAAAAGTACATTATTAAATTTTTAACACATTAGAATTTCGACATTTTAAGAAAATTTCTGTTACACGTTCAATCCACCCTTGTCCTTCAACTATAATTCCTTTTTCAATAATAAGTTTTCACAAATAAACTTGAATTTATGTACAACAATATAACTTTAGTCGAGCCGAAAAAACATGATTTTGAAATTTATGAATATCATGAATTATTATGAATATAACGAACAAAACAAATTTAAAAAATTCATGAAAAAATGTTCATTTTTCTGGGCGTCATCGTAGCCCCTTTATTGATACATCAATGTAACGAGAACATTCCCAGGAGGAGATTTGAGGTTTCTTCGAGAATACTCACGGGAATAACTCGTAAGATTTTCAAAATCTTGAAATTCGACGATTCGAGAGTTGAAATTGGTGACAACATATGCCGGGAGCCGGTCGTTGTGAAAAATCGAACGATCGTCGATACGAAGGGAGAACGAGAGCCGGGAACGTCGTTGTCACGCTCAAGAGCGGCTTGACGACTGTGTGCTCGAGAAGTTTTCACGTTATCAGGTCGGGCTTGACCTATGACACCCTTCGATTGTGAATATCGAACGTATCGCAATGAAAATAAACAAAAAACTTAATAGGGTTCTCCGGTTGATGATGCCGAGGCGCCTTGGGTGACGGGTAATGTAGGTTTGATCCAATCGTAATTTGGCATACGGATGGAGTTGGCTCGGTACAAGTTCATTTCCATTCGATTTACAAATATTTTCGATAAAACACGTTTTTTTTTTTCTTTCGCTTCAATATTTAATCGCGGTTTGAACAAGGAGAAATATTTGCATATCGGCAAACTCCGATCCATCATCATTCATGTACAAAATGTCTCGGATGGATCAACGCTCGGGAAAGATAATGCCGAATATTTATCAATTTCCTATCGATAAAAGTATATCCGTATCTTGATTGCGTTGAGGACTACATCGATAAGATCGTCGACAGTAACGACGTTAGAGGTGCGTTATTCAGTTTCACAACGTAGAACGAGAGTCGTTCAAAGTCCAACAGTTATTCCGATAAAATCATAATATAAATAATAATAAAAATCTTACTATAAATCATAATAAAAATCATGATATAAATCATAATAAAAATCATATAATAGTGTCGATCAAAGATACTTTTTTTTCTACCTTTTTTTGAATTTGAATATCGAGTCACTCGTACAAGGATACGAGCACGACGAACGGCCTGTTATATCCTATTTTCAATTCTAACCGCGGAAAATTTTCATTCGCGAAACTCTCTTCGGGTTCAAACTAACAGGAGACGTAAAAAACGTGGCGAAAAGTCACGAAAGATAACCTCGGAGTCGAACACGACGTTGAATGGTGAAAGAGGGTTCGTGCGAGCGTGCTTGCACAAAGGTCAAAACGGGTCTGTCTCTAGCTCGATAAGGGTACCACCAACTTCTACCCTGACACGTGAGAGAATAACAAATTATTTACAATCGCGTCTTAGTCGAGATGGGCGATTTTTATCGAAGCGAATTTACCAAATTCGCGACATTCCCCCTATCCGCCATTTTTATAAATGTTGCTATTTTTATTTCGGTGTGTGACGTTATCAGAATTAACGCTAAACAACGGATCGATTCATTTGTACAGATCCTGTCATTTACGATCTTTGGGAGAATTCAATTTTTTATTCATATCTAACTTAATACATTATATATTAAAGATATTGTTAATATAAGGCCCTGACTTGAATGTCCCAAACGGAGTTTAAATATTCAAGGTCAGAAGTGAATATTATAAATTTTCGGAAGTGGGGCTCCCAGAATCGGACAAGGATACTTGGATGGGTGACCGCTTCGCTTAGTATGGACTTGCGAGCCAAATACAAACCTAAACAAACCCCAACCATCTCGAATAAACCCAAACAAATTCAACATCGCGCTGAATAAAAAATAAATGTTCATGGACAAACAATGATGTGCACCGGCCTAACATTAGTTTGTATCACTTTCTATAAGCTTCAAAGAAACAATAAATTAGCCTTATTCCAGCAAGAGCCTCACTTCCGAATATTTACCCTGAATTCGTTGATTGTCACTAAAGAATATTTTCAGTGCGGATATCAAGCTGGCGTGATGAAGATGGGCGTACGCCTTATCGGCCTGCTGCTATTGATCAGATTAGCGCGGTCTAGTGAGTTTTCAGTTTTTTCTCCCGATAACTAGCAAAAATACAATATTTGTCCTCAATTGCCAGTGGAGAGTTCATTCTTTGTCAACCCCTGACAGGTCCCGGTTGTCCTTTGATCGTTGCGCCAAATCCTAAAGACAAGGCTTTATTGGACTTTGAATACAGCGATGAGACGAATATCGCGTACGTAAGCCTAGAAGAAGAGGCGGAGCACGTATGCATTGCCGTATTCGATAATACTGGCAAGTCAACATTTGAAATATAAACTTTGACAGTTTTCCTTAAGGGCATGACGAACACTCCTCCGTCCACTTCGAAATTTTGAAACCACTATTCTCTCGAATGGCTGACCCAATCGGTACGAAATTTGTTGTGTGCATTCAGGACGATGGCACCGAGGGCCTCCTGCTTGCCATTTTGCATAAAAATGTTTCATCCTCGAGAAACTACGATGAGATTAACGAGAACAAGCCGCCGTCCACTTCGAAATTTTGAAACCACTGTTCTCTCAAATGGCTGAACCAATCGGTACGAAATTTGTTGTGCGCATTCAGGACGATGGCACCGAAGGTCCCCCGGGCGCCATTTTCGATTAAAACGTTTCATTATTGAGAAATCGCGGTTTTAAACGTTTCGACTATCACTCTCGCACTCGTGTGTCACGTGGTGATGTTCGTCATGTCCTTAAAAATCATAAAAATTTTATTGAACAAACAATTTTCACCGGTTAGCTCATATTTTAGCATTTTGCGGCTATTTCTTGCTTCAGATTCTAACATGAATATAAGGATGATCGATGGCAAGAGTAATTCCGTTCTCGGTGCTACACCAAGTCAAAACGATACCACCAAAGGCTGGTTTCTCTGGATAGAAAACAAACAAGATTACGAAGTCGAACTGATGCGAGATTATAGGTTTTTCGTTATTGTGGGATATTGCACGTATACAATCGTACTTAAAATCATCAACATAGATGATAATCCACCGATTATACAAGCGCTTGAGAAAAACTGCGCAATTGAGGTATACATTTTATGAATTTTGTCAATAATATCGCACGTAGAACACGAGTGAAAAGAAAAATGCTCCCACAAATTTAAGGAAAATCGGTTGGGTCAATCACCCTGCAATTACCGAGTGAGCGATGCGGATGGCTGGATAGATAAAGTCGAGATTCAGTTGGGCCCGGATGTGAGTTGTATTCGTTCTCTTACTAGTAATAACGATTATGTTTACAATTAGTGGTATTAGTAGATTATTGAACATTTTTTTACTCATTTATGATTGTTATCTTTGTTCTTATCGCGTTCATAACACAAGACCACAAACCCCAGCAATCCTTTGCGGCAGATAAACTCACGTCTTTTGTACGTTTTTTTGGATGCTCGATATAAATCCGTTGAGCATTTTCCTCTAGCACGCCAAGATTCTTCAGCATTTGACAAAAAATAAAAAAAATTGTTTTTTTTGCAGTTTCTAGAGATTGGGTGGGTTTTGGGTTTGGGTTGTTGAATTTGAAATTTATACGTTTGCGGCTTGTGAGTAAAAAGCTCGGTTCTTGGAATGTTTTTTGACGTGTTAATTTTATTTAGCTGTGAGAAACGACGAAAAATCAATTTTTTTACCGTTTTTTTGCCAACGCGGAAGAATCCTGACGTTCCAGAGCAAAATGCTCAACGGATTTGATTTGCGGAAAAATTGCTTTTTCTTGTAGCTTCTAGAAGTTGGGGGGTTAGGAGGTTTTGGGTTTGGGATTTGAGGGTTTGGAATTTATACGTTTACGAGTTGTAAATGAAACGCTCGGTTCTTCGAATGTTTTTTGAGCTGCCAATTTTATTTAGCTATCAGAAACTACAAAAAAATCAACATCTCGACTGTTTTTTGCAAATGCGGAAGAATCCTTCCTACTTGAGGTTATCCGCCGCAAGGGATTGCTGGAGTTTGCGCTTTTGCGTAATTAAGCGCAGAAAAAAACGAATCCTCCGAACGAATCAGTAAAATGTTAACCTTAAATTAATTTGTACAGTCAGCAGCTGAAAATTTTGAATTCGTCGACGAGGCCGTTAAAGCTACCGAATACGAGCGACGCGGATATCTCAACGTCATCAAGAGCCTTGACTTTGAAGTTGTATCGACGTATATATTGGAGATACGAGCCATCGTGAGTCATAAACACGCGTATCACTATATTTCTGATATCACGTGCAAAATATACATGTATTCTCGGTGTGGCGCAACAATGCGAACTTCATCACTAAACTTGACGAATATTTGAGGAAGAGCATGACCCGCGGGAAGTTCGTTGATAGCGCTCGTCTAATGAGTTTGAAAAACTTTCAGGACGGCGCGAAACACAACAACACCCTCGACGTAGTTGTGAAGGTAACGGACATGGCTGACATGCCCCCTGTTTGGACGCAGATAACAACGGCAACGAACATTTTGGAAAAGACCACGAGTGTAAAATTATTTATCAGCATATTCGAATCAACGACGATGACTCGAGTGCGTGAGTGTTTTTAACGGTTACTGTTATTCCAGCGGATCCAAGTTTCGGCGGTGGACGGTGATGTTCGTATAAAAGAGGAAATCAATTACAGAATTGAAGCTACGGATACGAGTGAGTATACGTTTGGGTGGTACTTTTTGAGAGTTTTGTTTGGGTTGAGTTGCTGGATTAGAAAAATGGAGCAAAGTTCAGCGTTTGTCTGGGTTGAGTTACTGGACTGTGAAAATGGACCAAAGTCCAGAGTTTGTTTGGGTTGGGTTGCTAGATTCCGTTTGTTGCGGCTGGGTTGCTGGGCTGTGAAAATCGATCAAAGTCCAGAGTTTGTTTGGGTTTATTTCGATCGGGTTGCTGGACTATAAAAATGAACCAAAGACCGGATGTTGATTGGGTTTGGTTGCTGGACTTTGAAAATGGAGCAAAGTCCAGAGTTTGTTTGGGTTGAGTGGCTGAATTGGGAAAACGGTGCAAAGTCCAAAGTTTGTTTGGGTTTGTTTGGATTGGGTTGATGGATTTCAAAAATGGAACATAGTCCAGAGTTTGTTTGAGTTTGTTAGGGGTGGCTTGCTGAATTAGAAAAATGGAACATAGTCTAGAGTTTGTTTGGGTTGAGTTGCTGGACTTTGAAAATGGATCAAAGTCGATACAGCCCATTACTTAGTCCGCACTTTTATCAGAATGGATAATAATTGTAAGGATTTTTCTCTCTAATAAAGGAAGTGCGAGCTACTTTACCGTGAACAATAAAACCGGCCTTATTACGATCCATGAAATCGATCGTGACAAATTTCAACAGGAGATCTATCATTTTGTCATTATTGCGTATGAGAAGACAGATCCGAAGTCCATGGTTGATGCAACTGTAACTGTTATTGTCGAGGATGCTAACGATCATTCACCCCTAATTACCATAAAAGATCCAGAGATTGAAATAGCCGAAGAAACTTACACGACCCTCGAATTTGAAGCACCTATCGAGATCAACGATCCAGATCTGGCAAGTGACGCTCCTTTATTGCTTCGATATATACGCTTCTAATATCGCGTTTGTATGATCGAGTTATCACACATACTCGATCGCAGGGTGAAAACGCACAATTTTCTGTACACCTCATTGACGATTCGGAACACAATTGGAGCTCCGCTTTTCTCGTGATACCTACGCAAGGTTATCAGAGTGGAACTTTTACTATTTCCGTTGCTAACGCATCACTCCTCGATTACGAAAATTCCGATTGGAGGGTCATGGATATTCAGGTTTGCAAAAATTAATAATCCTTTTTAAGCCATCTTTTTTTTTATTAAACATTTTTTGTATAATAACGAAAAAAGTTTCCAGGATTGCATTATGATTTCGATGAGAAAAATTGTTGTCTGCTAACGTAGTCTGTGGGCGATAGGCTTACGAGAGAGAGGGCCGTATAAAAATTTTGAGTCACGATGGACAATCAGCATTAATAATAATAATAATCTAGTTCGCTTCTTTTCATGGCCGGCGACAAGTGTTTGTGTGTTTTTCCGCGATAAGGAATATGAAAAAGTAAAATATCCGTAAATAGAACGAACATCATAAATCGTGCCAAGGCAGGTAGAAATGATTTTGATGCCTGAAGGTTCTACAGAATAGCGAGAAAACAGAGAAATTTAGAAAAAATAGAGAAATTGAAGGAACTATAAAATGATGAAACATTAATGACAAATTGATTTATCATTAAATTGATTTTGTAAGTGATTATTATTGAGGTTGGATAATAAATATAATTGATATTTAGTTTTCGATTATAATAATTGTATTATTTATTACTAGCAAACCTCGCTAATAATTGATATAATTGATATAATTCATATATTGTTTTCGATTATAAAAATTGTATTATTTATTACTAGCAATCCTCGCCCGCTTCACTGGGCATAAATTTACATTTTTTATTATATTTTTATAATTCTTTATGTAAGAATGATGATTTTATTATCCAATATTAATAACTACAATAAACGTAATGAAACAATAAATTGAGAATAATAACTCAGGAAATGAAACTATCGTAATTCACATTAGTTTTGTACATCGATTTCATTTTCTTCATCTCATTTCTCTATCGGGTGAAGATATAGAAAAGTCACCCACAGATAAAAGATCGATAGATTAATCCCATGAAAATATACGAAGCCTGTACCAACACAAATTGTGTTATAAAGACAACAGCGTATCGATAGCAAGCCTCGAATTAAAAATTAAAAAAAAATGTAATATTGATCCGATCGATACCAAACTTTACAGAATCACCCGTCAGGCCAATCTAAAGATTACCTAAAAATTTCATCGAAATTGGTCCAGCCGTTTCGGAGTCTATAAGGAACATACATACATAATTTGTCTTTTATAGATATAGATTGTTTCTCGTCAAGACAACCTCAAATTTAGTGGGCTATCTCCTCCGGACGTAGGGTACCTGACCCATGTAAGGCCCAGTGCCTAATAAAGCCCACCTTTAAAATATCCAAAACTACAAACTCAAACGGATTGAGCTCTCATCGCCGAGTGTCTAACTTTGAATAGCCGCAATTGCCGTAGCAACCTCCGCGCTGTGGCGAACCCAAACAAATTTGCAGTCGATGGAAGGCAGCGCGTGCGATCGCACGTACGCGTTTCTTAAATTTCTACGTACAAAAACTTGCGAAAACAAAAAGTTTTTTCAATATTACTAAGTGAATCTTTATTCTAATTATATATAGTGGTTTATCAGCACTATACATGTTGTTATCAATATTTAAGTTTAAAATTGAAGATTATATATATTGTTTTATTTTTTTGTACGAAGTTACAACGGGTATGACCATATTAGGAACAGCGGTCCGAATAAAGCCCAGAAGACGCTTTTTATACGCTTTGTAAAACGGTTATAGTTAATAGTGAGCATTGTTTTCCGAACCAAAATGATTATTAATACGTTGATCATTGAATAAATGATTAAATAAACATTTTTGTTTTATTTCAACATTGATAGTTTTTTTTGTACTTAAAAATAAATAAGCTGGGCCTTACATGGGCCAGGTACCTTACGTTACGAGTTTTCTTAAATGCATATTGTTTTTAATCTGGATTAAAATTGTACAGTTACAGGCTATCGAAACAAAGAACAGCAGCCACATAGACACGAAGAACATTCGTATAAAACTGAAAGATTTGAATGACGAAGTACCAATTTTCGATAGCGGTACTCTCTTGAACGTCAACATATCGGAGGACGTCAAAATGAATTTTTTAGTTACCACTGTACATGCCACGGACGGTGACTTCAACGACAAAGTCACGTTAGTACCAAACTAATTGTTTCGGGTATGAACTTTAATCGAGGAAATACCCTGGTTTCATTATTGTTTGGAAAATTATGAAAAAAAAACAATCCTTCGCTTCGAATCGGATAATTTTTTGTTCTTTGTTATTTTCTGGCAACAGGCACTCGCTGATGGCGCAGCACGCGTTATCGATAAACGAAGAAACGGGAGAAATTGTAACTTCAAAGGATAACGCGTTCGATTATGAATCTATGCCCTTTGTTGTTGCACAGATTTTGGCCAAAGACGAAGGAAATCACGAAACATATGCAACTCTGACTATCAACGTTATCGACGTCAATGACGTACCGCCGATGCTGTACTTGGTAAACGAATATATAATTCAGTAAATGTGTCTCGTTATTTTTCCACTTAATTGCTATAATATTATCCGCCAATATATTTGCAATATAAATAGTGTCAAAGTATTATGAGTTGTACTATTCCCAGCAAATATATTTGCAATATAAATATTCATTTTTACTGTTATAACAAATGTATCTCAGCTTGATATTATTTATAGCCAAAAAAAAGTCCGCGAGTGGAGGAAGAAATGCCACGTGACACAATATTGAACGTATCGATAGAAGCGTTCGACGTAGACACCGATGCGGAGTTAACGTTCAGCATCGATTGGGAGAATACTAGGGCTCAAAAAAGGAGCGTAGACGTTGATGAAACCTATTATCGAAAGTAACGAAACATACTATCCTTCGATACAATTTCATCCAAAGATCCGTCGGGTTAGAAAAAATGTAAAGCGAAGCAGAAGATGCGACGTATGAGTGCGGTAGAGATAGTTCAAGTTTTGAACCGCAATTTTTCAAGGATTAAATATTTTGATCGATGATTTGTCACCTGATCAAACGACAAAATATCAGGGACAAAACACCATGACGATAAAATATTTCCAGAAAGCCCAGAAACAAACAAACCCAAACGAACATACAAATAAACGCAAACAAACATACACATACACGCAAACAAACCTAATCAAACCCAAACAATGATGTTTTATCGTGCGATATTTTGTCGTGTGATATTATGACATGCTACCGCCCGTAACGACGGATAGGCGTATCGATTAGTGGCACGTAATAATTCTTACATACGCTTTTATCACTTTACGTTTTTTTACAGTACATTGAAGATTCGGAATAATTGGCCAAACGGTAAAGACAAGAGAAACGCCACGGGCGATCTAGTAATCATTGGTAGAATCGATTACGAACGATTCGACGTGATATTTCTAACCGTATCCGTAACCGATTCGAAAACTAAGCTCAATGACAATACTACTTCCGGTAAATAAAACATCGAATAATTTCTCTTCCATCGATCAGACAAGTAAAAAATAATCAAACACTGATCACGACATTTGCGAAAAGAAAACGGTCATCAAACGGCACTGTCAATTATGAAAAATCTTTCGCGGTTTTTAAGATACTGACGTTTTTTGCGTTACGTTTTAGCTACGATCACTATCTACATCGACGATATCAATGACAATCCACCAGAATTCGTCAATATTATGGAAGGGATGGAGGTGAGCGAAAATCAAATAAGCGGTGTCCTGATTGGTACAGTGACAGCGATTGACGCCGATGGCCCCACCAACAGCAATGTTTCGTATTCCATCGAGTAGGTTATTTGAACACAAGTCGTTTATCAAAGACGTCAACAAATTGTTTTCTAACATTGAAAATTCCTCTATTCCTCTCTGCAGACCAATTCAGAATACGAAAGACAACCTTGTAGTGATCGAGGAATCAACCGGATTAATCAAGGTCGGTTCGGACAAAGCTATAGACGCTGATGAATACGAATATATGTACTACGACGTAACTGCGACCGATGGCACACATAAAACCGTTGAGACGGTAAGTGACGTAATTGTGAGTTTGTTTGGGTTTTGGAACGAAAGAAATCCACGATTCAACGACCAGCACAAATAATATCGTTTACAGATAAAGATATACGTGATCGATCAAAACGACGAGGTTCCCTACCTACTCGACGATGATTTCCAATCCATTGTCTCTATTCCCGAAAAATCACCAACCGGTACCTTCATTACCACGATCAAAGCTGCCGACGACGACAGAACGTGTTGGTAACTCGTAGCTTTCGTAAAACGCTTAACCGATTTTGTCTCTGCCTTGACATTCTCGTTTTATCCGTTTCTAGCACCTTTCAACAACGTGTCGTATTTGATGAACGACGATTACGCGGCGCCAACCAATTATTTCAGTATAGGAAGACACAATGGCGTTATACTGGTTGATCTTAACGATCAGTTGATTCTCGATCGAGATCACGGTCAATCCAAATTTACGATAAATTTGAAACTTCGTGATAACTACGTCGTGGATTTCGTTACAGGTAAACGTACACGTATCTTTAATTTACTTTCCACAGATTTATTATTTCAAAATTCGAACGAAAATTTGATTTTTTTCGTAGCGAATTCGAACGCGATCGATCTGACGGTGACGGTAGTTCTGCTGGATATCAATGATCAAAAACCCGTTCTACCAGATATGGGACAACCGGCAGCGAGTGTGTCGGAAAATACGATGAAGGTGAGAATAGCAACATCGTTTCGCACTCTACCTAATCGTTCACTCTTCCAGCATTTTCTATTCGTGTAAGACCATGATACGATAAGGTCGGATTTCATCTATTATCAGGATGAACGTATACTCACGATTACGGCTGACGATCGCGATGATCCAACTACCGACAACACCAAGGTTCTTTATACCATCAAGAGCATCGTTCCGGCCAATCAAGAAAACGAACATTCGAACATGGATTACCAGACCCTCTTTTACGTGAAAACGTGCGATAACAAAGTAGCTGAGATATACACGGGGATCAATTTGAAGGGATATTACGGCCAATGGATAATCGAGCTTTACGTAAGTCCCCAATTTGTATACAGTGAAACCTCATTTATACGTTTTTCACTTATACGTCAAATTCCTTTAGCCCCGGCGGATTCCATTCACAAAGATCGTATTGACGCTTTGCGGTTGGTGTCCCCGTAGCGGGGACATTTTTAAATCGTCGTAGAAGTCGATTAAAATTGATTAATGCATATAAAAAATAATTACCTTGCGATTCAACATTTCCGGTCGACTTACGAGTTAACAATATATGATAGTTCAGAGAAATTAACTTAAATATAATTAAATTAAATTGAATCGAATAAAATAAAATTCAATTAAATGAAATATGCCGACCACAAAGGGTTAAAGTTTCAGTTCTACGTATCCCACTTATACGTTTTTACCTGCTGTACGAATACTTTTTATACTCACTGTGTGAGTAAAATTTCACTGTATTTAACTTCTACGTTATTTTCACTTATACGTCACAATTGATGTGCCCCTGGATAAACGTATAACTGAAGGTTCCCTGTATTTACTATGAAGGATTCAATTTAAGCAACTACGTCTGCATAAATTTTAGTCTGAAGACTTCGGTACAAATCCGGGCCCTCAAAACGATACACGAACGTATGTCGTGCAAGTGAACGATTTCAATTACAATGATCCAGTAATATTATTTCCGAAGGAAGAGCGAATAGCCCTGAGAAAGGTGAGTCGTATTCGTATAAAAAAAGTTTTCTAAAGTTTCCATTGGGACTATAACCAGATTGTAAACAACTATGATTGGCAAGTTCAGGAGCAAACACTGCACGACCAATTGAGAACGTACGATGACCTATTGCTCAGTGATTTCAAAGCGTCCGATGAGGATTTCGGTGACAGCGGAATCGTCACTTTCTCCTTGACAAGCACGAGTAGATATTTCCTTGACCGTCATTACCATTGATAAGACGAAACACGATATCGTACTTAATAATCTTATTCAATTAAAATTCGGACATTTTTAACAGATGGCGATCATGAATATTTCGAGATCGGTGTAAACGTTGCTCAGCTGCGTTTGGCAAAGCAGATAGACGTTGAAACGAAAAATGAATACACGGTACGAAAGTTCATTTAGTAATAATGACTCGTCGTGTATCGCAATATTAATTAATCGACCTGGTTTTCTCTCTTCGTTAGTTGATCGCCGTTGCAACGGACCGCGGGAATCCGGCGAAGAAGGTAACTCGGGAATTTACGGTAATATTCGTGACAAAGTCAGGCCCGAAGTTTGTAACGAACGAGTTGAGCCTTTGGATGAAGGAAAATAAAACAGGAGTTGGCGCATGGGCCCAATTACCCGAAGCTAAGGACATGCTGGGCTCGATTACTGGAAACATCATCAATATATACTACTTCTTTATACCTGATCGTTAGCTCCACATTATTATTATTATTATTATTATATTGTTAACTATTAATAACTATTTATTAACAACTATTATATAACTATTCATTGACCTTTTTGTTCATTGTAAAGATTTTTGTTATTGGTTGAAATTTATTTTTGTCTCACTTCCGTTACAATGATCGACATGATTTTAGAAAGCCAGACAGCGTATTTCGGCCTGGACAAAGAAACGCGAAATCTTACGGTTCAATACGAATTGGATCGTGAAGAATACGAAAAGTTACAATTTCTCGTGGTCGCGACGAGTGACAAGGACGAGCCACCGAGAAACCCTTCCGATGATGCTATCTTGAATGTAACAGTTTACGTGTTGGATGAAAACGACGAAGCACCAGCCTTCAAGAATCAATCTTACTACAGCGCTGGTGTCGCGATGGAGGATCTTCTCGGCAAAGTTGTGCTCACCATTGAGGTTTCGTTGATATTTTATTACGTGCACTGTCCACAAACCAAACGTGTTATTTGCCTGTACACAAATGAATTATTTGGCTACGTGCCGGTGCATACATTAATTATTCTTAATTATCAAAAATATTTTTACGATAATTTTGTTCTTTGTTTGAATATTGTTAATATTTAGAATATGTACTAAGCTTCTTATAATCTTTTTCATAATTTTCAGGCTGCGGATGCAGACTTGAACGATACATTGACGTATGTTCAGAGTGGCATGAATGTATCCCATTCTTCATTGAGTTCTATCAATGAGCCTTTCTCGGTGAATCCTGGTACCGGAGAATTGACCCTGAACTTCACAGTTACGAGTAACATGGAGGGCTTTTTTACATTGAGTGTAATGGTTCGTGATCAAGGTAGGTATCCTTGAAGCAAGGTTACTTTATTTTTTACCGAACGCGTAGTGTGTTTTATTTGATGTTGTCAGAATGATGGTAACTTTGAGATTGGGAAATATGCTCTTCAGAGTTTTGAAATCCTCAATGGTACGAGGATTGTCTGATGATGAACATTCGACGTATCAATATTCAAGGGATATATAAATATATATTATTATATCATTTGATGGTTTGCAAAGTACACCGATCTGCCGATTTCTTCCGACGTACCATGAAATATAGAGTTATGAGGTAGTTGATGAAATATTTTTGCGGAATTCTAGCTGAACACAGCGACACGTCTACGGTCCGAGTTTACGTTGTTCCACAATCTAGTCGGGTTGTCTATACATTCAACAATCTGGCGAGCGAGGTCGACCAAAATAGGTTCTTCGTGAGTTTCTTGATATTTAATTCATGGTAGTGGACATAATATCAAATGATAAAATATCATCGATGAAATATCACGCGACAAAACATCATTGTTTGGGTTTCTTTGCGTGTGTTTATGCGTTTGTTCGTGTGTATTTGTGTGTTCGTTTGGGTTTGTTTGGGTCTG
>JAPYZI010002002.1:0-27340 GCA_030523105.1 Ophioninae sp. A BG-2022a | reverse complement strand
CGTTGGTGGAACGTCGTTATATTTTTGATTCATCGTCGTAATGTCGACGAAAATTTCGACTTTGATTGTAGTAATGGTAATAAAGTCGATCGAAAATTTCGACAAAAGTAATAGAATCTCAAAATCGAGTAATCCAAAAAATGACCAGAACAAAATCGATAGCAAAAAATCAGATTTCGTTGGTGGAACGTCGTCGTATTATTGATTCGTCGAAGCAACGTCGACTAAAAGTGACAAAAAAATACGGCGAGTGTTCATTTTGCTGTACAAAGCTCGAAACAAAGCGGTGTCAAAGCGTTTCTTTTTTATTACCTACTCGACGCCAATACGCTGCCACATCTTTCAACGACACACTCGTGAGCTTAAAGCGAACGACGCACCCTGTACATTGAATCGAAATCTCATTTTCTTCTTTACATTTTACGCGAGAGTGAAATTCTTATTCGATTGTAGTTCGCTGTCACAGGCAAGAGAAGTGTGACCTGACATTACCTACGTTACAATTTATTCCAGAATATTGACAATCGTTATTTTCATTTCCACGGAAAACGAGAAAAATCGTCCAGTGCAGTATTGACGAAGCGAAAAATATTATAATGGCGGAAGAGAATATTGCGTTTTCTTCCCCTCGTTTACCTTCTCTCTTTCTACGTTCCTGACTACGCTTGTTATTGGATCTTTTTTTTTTATTCTAAAGTATGAGAAGAAACATCATTTTGATGTCCTTCGTCGATTTTCTCGTCAGCGTCGTTTCAAAGATTAAAGTACTTTATTTTCGAAACTCTTTCCGTCGCTAACCTTAATCAAAGACTTTTAAAAGATCGACATAACCTCAAAAACTTTCGAAATCTGTTTTATCAGAGGTCGTTAAATTTTCAATGATGAAACGACAAAACATCAGTCTCTGTAGAATTCATAGTCGCGGAGATTGTTGCTTTATTTTACGATTAAAATGTTTCACCCTCGATAAAAAGCGGTTTAAAACATTTCGACTCTTTTTCTCTCGCACTCACGTGTGATATATCTTCTAAACGACCTCAACACTGATAAGCGAGTTTTATAAATGAAAATTAAGAAAATGTGAAATTTGAGAACTATCTGAAAAATTATTTATCCAAAATTTGTTTGATAGATTCGAATATCCGATATCCAAGTTTGTTTGTTTCGAAAATACGAATATTGAGGAATATTGAAAAAATGATTTTACAGATATATCGATTCGAAGCGCTGTTATTGTGGCTGACATAGAAAATGTTCCTCGCTGACACAGTTTGCGTTCTCTATGCAAACTGTCGGCCGATCCGAAACAACAATTTCAAAAGGATTCTTCGCTATACAAAATTCACCACATCGGAGTGTTTCTGGAAAAAAAAAAACTCTGTTCTCGGAAAATGGTTGCAGATTGAAATTTACGTTCGTTCTTTGATCCGAATTTCCGGCCTTTCCGGGTTGTAAAAAACATAAACCGAGAAAAATCTTACGTTGCGAAGTAAAAACGTTTACGATCATATTTGTTCGAAATATTGGTAGCTAAATTTTGAGAAAAAAAAAATTAAATTCTTGGTGAATCGGTCCAGTAAATCTTCTATCGCGTTACCAATTTTTTAAATATTAGAATCAAACCTATACTTGAATACAAATATTCTTGAAACTTTGACCTTCAGCTTTGGCGAAAAGACAAATTTCAATAAAGAAAAATATAGTCGAACGTGCGTAATAACGGAACGAAACAACGTCGATTTTTATTCCCTTTTCAAAATGATGCCTATTTCATTGAAAGCAACGTTTTTTTTTACACCTGGGGTGAGAAAAATGAAAATTCACTGACAGTTCAGCTATCGTATATTCTTCGAAAGCGGTGGTCGAATTTTTAGCGTTCGATGGAGAAACATGAGATATCGAAGTTCGCAACATTGCGAGACGCAACGAAAATAATCATTTATACATTTTTCAATTTTATCCTAGCAAAATCGTAAACGAGACGCCTCAATAATTATTCGAATTTTTATAGTGATAATCTATCATTCAAACCTGAATAAAAACATTTCGCAAAATAATGAAAAACTAAGGGAATAAAAAAATAAGCAAAAAAAAAAAAAACATGTCATCGAACCGCAACGATGGGAACTTCAAGCGCGTGGACAGACGCGCGACGTACATTTGGGAATTCGGAAAAATCTCGATGTACATAAATATCCGATTTGGTAAAGCCAAAAGTCAAGAGCAAGGTTGATAAAACCAGCGCTACTTATTTTATATTCAGTTAAATCCTCGTACAAGTTGAGCCCAATCTCCTTCAATTCACAATTACAGGAGAATTCAACTGTCAAGAGCTAAAGCGAGAATCCTAGAAGAAGAGGATAGAGACCCTTAGTACTGGGGGTTACCAGAGCGTTATTTTCCCTTGCAAATTCCAAGACGTCGAGAAGTCTTTTCGTTTTATAAAGGGGGAGACGTGCCGTTTGGAGAACTGTGTGCATAGACGTTTATAATCTCCATCTGAAAGTGTCCGAACGTGGAGTTGGATGTTCGATCCGCCTCTGGCGCCAGAAAGGCCAGGAAGCCGTTTGAGTCTGGTAACATCATCCAGTGGGAGATAACGAGCGAACGAGTTCGAGCTAACTAGGTCCTACGTCTACATTTATGAGGTCTCCACACACCGGTACACATACAGCGTTTCGTTTTTCACCGCAATGTCGACGTAACCGAGCACGTGAAAACTCACTTTTTTGGTAACGGTGTATGACGACGGCTACACAGACGGAACATATACATAGTTGCAAAGATGCAAAGCGACCAGCCCTCAAAGGGTGAAAGAGAGAGAGAGAGAGAAATATAACGGAGAGCTTTTGGACGATCCCCCATAAATCTCTCTAATCCTTCCATTTTCGGGTAAAATATGACCCAGCAGTTGTACATACGTATATGCATATACGAAAGTAAAACTATCAACCTTTCGCATGTGAGTGGGTGGTTTTGGGTGTGCGGTAAAGCTGCAAGCTGGAAGAGACACTTAACGCGACCTCTCTTCTTTGCTCTTGCACTCGCTACGTATCTCCGAAAGCCTCCTTTCCATTTCCTCGTTCGCCTGGTCGCGCCTCCGAGATCCGGGTTTTGCTGGAATTTAAGCCACGTTCCCGCCCATCCCTGTGCAAACCGTTGAACCTCCCGGCTGGACGGACTATGGTGAGCTCACGCAACGAGGAAAAAACGAGAAGCGTAATTGGAAAATGTGATTTTTATCTCGTACGGGTTTTCCGCTGGTGGGAAAAAGCGAAGGGGGAGAGGGAAGTGAGAGAGCACGGGTCGCTTCGGTAAACTTCGCCGTGAAATGTGTTAGCACGTTTTCTCCAACCAAGTTGCATGGTAACTTTGTCGTTTTCTGGCTTCTCGAGGATATCGCCGGTGCGACACCAAAATTGTGGCAATTCTGACTGGGTTATTATACTCGGGGCGAAACAACAAAAAAAATTGTTTCGGAGGGCTTGGATGATCCCGTAAAAGTTGAACTTATCGTGCCTGATTCGACGTCGAAATGGGGGTCCGTGTGACCACACAATCCTGCAAACGTTAACCTTTCCATTTTTTGTGGCAGGAAATACAAAGACACAAAAGATAGTCTTCGTCCAAAATGAAGAGGAGAGAGTAGAATATATATTATGGATATGTTTGTATGCTTCGGAATATATATATATATATATATATATATATATATTTTTTAATGTTCGTTTCGTTCGTATTTTTTCATAATCGATTAGCTTCTTCGTGTATTTGAGATACACGTGTAATTTAAAGTCGGTCAAACAATAAAAACTTTATCCGGTAAAAACGATGTCCATTTGAGGACAAGAAATGTGTCCTTCGAGGATAAAGAATGCAACTTTAATTTTTTCGTCGTATCAGACGTACGTAAAAAATTTACGCGTGAAATTTGTGACTCCGGAAGTTGAACTTGGCGCAGCTATGTAGGAAGCGAAAGATAAAGAAAATTGTGTCTCCCGAAGTTCGATGATTTACTTTTCCGAGATTTACGGGTGGAAGGTCGAAAACACGAGGGAGCTGCAGTCTGATTTTTGTTATTTATTAAATCATTTATATATTATAGTCTAGGAAGAAATAATCATCTGACGTAATAAATAATTTTCGTATAAAACACTTTGCATACGTCGTCCGTATTATTCGAAAACTGAAGACAAAACGCTACATCTATAGTGTTTTATTTAATGTTATATATACGAACGATATAAAAATTGATAAGAAATTCCTGAAAAATTCATGAAAATTTTTTCATGAATTTTTGATTATAAAAATAGCAGCCTTACGGGTTTATCGAAAATACCAGCTTTGAAATACTACCGTAGGCTCGATGCTTTTCATACGGACGTAAAGAGCGATAAAAACTTACTTCAATCAAAACTTCGTACATCTAATCTAATCAGTGATTGAATGATAAGTAACTGTACTAGCAATCGTTCTTGATGTCCTCAATAAACGATAGATAGTAAGCAATCCAGAGATAAGTGCGAAGCCTGCCAGTAGTAATTAGTACGAAAAATGTAATCGACATTCAATACGATAGGAATAATAGAAAATTTGACAAATTAAAAAATTATTCCCTTATCAAATAATTTCGAACTAAAAACTGAACATATGAGAATGCCTTCTTTTTTAAAGATTCCAGTTACAAAAAAATGCACGAGTCTCAAATACTTAATCCTTGAAAATTGATATCCCTGTAAGATTTTTAAAAAATTCCTATTTTATAGAAATTGATAAGCGTTTCGGCAATTATCAATAAATTCGTGGACAACGTATTTTCCTACGTATTTCAATATTTTATATACACTTTTTTTTCAAGTTTACAGATTTCGAATTGTCGTTGCAGTTTTATCGTTTCACGATAGGGGTGATTCGAGACCTTCGGTTACGGGCGATGGGAACTCCATCGAGATTTTTAAAGACTACAGAATAGCTTGTCCTTTGTACACTCAACTTTGTGGACCTTTCGATTACTCGGATCAATGAAAATCGGATTAAATCGTATGAAGTACCTTTTCGTCGATATCGTTCTTTACCTAAGGAAAAAAGATTGTTTAAACATTGTATTTTTTGTGGCTAACGATTCTACTCCTAAAAATATACGAATCAATACATACTCAACGAAGGTCTGAAAAAAACTAAATACGAAATTCTACAAAATCCTACAAAACCCAACAAGGATGATAGCAAATGTAGGTATGTCTTTTATTGGTGTTGAACTTTTAACGGCCTTGCTACTCAAAGAAAATCATATTTCATATTTTTTTATTCAAAAAATATGAAATTTCATATATAGCCATGTTGATGAATAAGTTCGTAACGTTTTTTTTATTTTTCTTTTGTTTAACAACGACTTTTATACTGTTTGACAAAACGTCATTATCTATTCAATAGAGCACTTTCTGCTTGATAAAACTGTGCTAAACGTCTTTTCAAGTAATTTTATTGTTTATTACTGTTGAGGCTTAGAAATGAAATATTGAAAGCAACAACGAAATCTGCTCTTCACTTTCGATCAAGGCCAAAAAGGTGCTGAACCAGCCCGGGACATTGGCAATATTTTCAACGTTGTCGAAAATGCGAAAAGCGTTGAAAATGTCGCTTTTAACTTACTGAAGGACATTCGATTTCGAAACCTCAAAAGTAATAAAAAATTTAATTATTCAAAAAGCCAATTAGCACAGTTTCGTAAAGGGAAAAGAGCTCCATCGAATGAATATTGTAAACTTTATCCAACAGCAAAAAAAAATCGTTGTAAAATAGAAGAAAATATAAAAACGCAAAGAATTTATTCCCCAACTTAGTAAAAGCTCATTTTCGATTTTCCACGATGACAACAAAAAAAAAAGGTAAGAATTTTCGTTATAACGAGGCAAACTTCAACACTAGACGGAACGCTTCGATTGGCTTGTCGCTGGGATATAAATCTGATACGTATGCCCACCGATGTTTTCATATATCGATTGCCATTGATATAAAAAAAAAGGTACAGCCCACATTACTCGATACCAAGATCGAACCAATTTGCGCTTTTGAAACATCCAGCATTCGACGTATAGATTTATCTCAACTCTGTACAGCCGGTACTATCGTTCAGTCTGTAACAATGACGTGATCTCTACGTGTATAAAAAAATGCTCGGAGCTCTCGAATGCAAAAGTAGCTAGGATTGCAATCCAAAAAAAAAAGAAAAACTGGGGCAATGGTGAGAGTGAAAAAAATGAAAAAACCTCGAACTCAAGTCCTTATATATTTGTGTATAGGAGGAATAAAGTTGGGAGACGAGTCAAGGCGAGATAGAAAAAAAAAATGCAGAGTGTGGAAGACGCGACTGACGGAATAGTGCCGAATGGAATTGCAACGGACTTTGCATAATTCGCATCCAAAATACGAGAATAACAAACGGGCAGAGAAAATACGAGTCTTCGGTATAACTAATTTCGTTGAGCGTGCTGTACTGAATTATTCTACTCCTTCGCTTGTTTATATACAATAATGGGAAATGCGAGCACAGAAAATCCAGCTGAAATCGCAAACCACTTAAGAGAAAATTAAATCGTTTGAGCCGTTATAAATATTTGAAAAACGTTCTTGCGGTTTTTTGTTCAACTGGTTGACGGTTCGAAACGAATTCTAGTTCGCGAGCTAATTCGATGTCGAAAGAGTAGCTCCGTTTTACGGAAGTTCGTACTGATGCTGAATTTCTTCGTTTGATCGGTTGCCAATATTACAGAAAAAGAAAAGTGCTTCGGAAAACAAATGTAAAAAATTATTCTATCCGACGTTCAAGGTTGAAATGATCAATAGACTCGAAACAATTTCTCTCGACGTTCGAGCTATTGGCAGCGCTTCAAGAATCATGAAAAAAAATTCTTATTCAGTGATCCACGTCGAACTACGATAAAAAAAAATATTGAATAAATAAGTTTGAATGAAAATGGAAGTAACGGGGAAAAAGAAGATTCACTTGCATCCTAATGATGCAAAATTCAACGAGATTGAAGTTCGCAACGTTACGACGAAACGGAAATAATTAGTTTTTTATTTCTGTGTTTTTTGTTCACTGGAATCGTGAATAAAATACTTCAAATAATTATACGAATCTTTATTAATAATTATACGAATCTTTAACCCAAAATTCAAATTAAAAAAAAAAAAGAAATTTCCCAAATGCGGAATCGAAGGAAATAAAAAAAAAATGAGAAAAGAAATGTTCATCGCGTCGCAACGATGGGATCTTCGAAACGATAAAACTGAACCTCGCGCATGCTCGCTACCACCGGAAATTCTGTGCTCGAAAAAAAAAAAGAAAAAGAAACATTTGATTCGAACGAAGGGTGAATTACGATCAGGCGTATAATCAAATGAAGTTTGCGACTTGCTACTAAACATATCCAGAGACTCAAACATAAGTTCTAAATTTGTATGAAAATAAATACCCGATGGTACAATTGGAAAGAGGAATTTCGTTCGAGACGAGGTAATCTCGAAACTTGTCTATCTTGTTCATTCAAATTTAATTGTTTTTGGTTGGTCTACTACGAACCGCTTTTAATCGTAAGATGAAAGGACTCGTTGCCTCCGGGTGTGCATCTGTAGTATCCCTCGTGTAAGTCGTTGGCGTGTTCGGCAATGAGCTTGCTAGTCCCTTCGTCTAGCTTGGTAAGTACGGAGAGATCGCTGGATGAGAATATATCGAGGGGCTGACCGTTTCTCGTCCAGTTGAATTTTTCGCCGCGTTTGTGATCCGTGCACTCGATGGTCCATGGTTGGCCCTCGTTCACGATTGACGGTCCCGTATAATGCACTTTGTCATCAAGAACAATCGTTTCGATGTGTTTTCTTTTTGCGTGCCTGTATCTCCTTACGCCTAATAACATCCTTCTCATATTTCGCTAATGTCACAACGTTTCTACCATTTTTTTTTTTTTTTTAGAAAAATAATTGGGTCTTCACTTTTGGATCGTTTCGAGAGACGCAAGCGGAGTTTGATGTACGAAATATGTACTGGGTCAGAGAGCGAGGGAAAGATGACTCGAAGAGCTTCATGTGCGGAATTTATGTACAGCGGGGTATGGATAAAAGCAACACGGTGGTGAGAAAATGAAAAAAAAAAGTCAAGAAAGACAAAAGCGATTTCTTTCTCGGGTACTTTGCGGGCTTTAGTTACATTATAAAACTGTTTTGCATATTGGACGATCGGACTACCTCCTCTCGTACACTTTAAAAGTCAACCCTCTGGTCTACACCATGTTTCGTGTCGCCACGTTGAAACACCCCCACGGCCAACAGTGACCCGAAAGTTCTCTCCTACATAGGAATTATACGGAGCATTTGTTTTCATAGTTTCAGTAGTGAAAGAGAAGCGTCAAAAATGCGTGAAGGTGAAAAACACTTGTTTACTTTCATAGCGCTATCGGGCGACCCAGGTGTTGACCGGAGCGTTAAAAACAAAAAACGTTTTTCGATCAATTGTATATCGCTGAAAAGAATTTGGTTGGTTTCCACCCAATTGGATCGACTCTTTGAAAGCTACTGATATTTCGTGGACCCGCTGGCATTGAATCGGTTCAATGATAAAAATGGCAGTCAACTTTTGTTGGTATTTTCTATTGTACAAGGGAAATTACACATCTCCAAAGGACGCTAGAAAAATCGTAATAAACTAGGAAATATTTCAAAGCGATGAATGCACGACCAATACGTGAATGTTTGGTGAAAAAAACAGTTAATCATCAGCTGAACACGAAAATAGTTACAACGGTGACTTTTTAAAACATTTTTGAGAAAAGCAGTTTCAATTGTCGTAACTTGAATGCAACGTATTAATCATTGCCCAGACGTTATTATTATTATTCGAAAAATACTTTTTAGTTTTATAAGTATTAGCCAACAAATTTTATTTTTACTTTCGTTCGGGCCGATCGCGATGTACGATGATCGTGAAATTTGTTCAATCGGAAAAGTCAGGTATCGTTTTAATATCGTGTTTGCCGACTTTATTAGTGAATGACTCGTTCGTTATTCCAGTAATTTATGGGCGTGTACTTTCGAAACGACGATAATAAAATAATGCATAAAATCGATGTTTAGGGAGCTTATGCAAAACGAGTTTTGGAAGTATTATCACATTTCCGGTATAATTGAGCAGACATCCTGGTGGAGAAACAATTTATCAACATTTCCCGCTGGAAAAACATTGGATATAATTGTCAGCATATCTCTGTACCAGCAGGAAAAGTTATCTCCAACGCTTGATTCAGTTATTTTACGCCAGACCATCAAAATTATAATGTTAAAGCAAATGACGATCGACGGTAAATAAAAGAGAAGAAATTCATTATCCAGAGTCGAGTTCCGGAAATTCGTCGATTTGGGGCAAATGATACGAGTCGCGTTGAAAGCTATGTTTCGCAGCGTCATGGCGAGGGGTACGAAACGTGGGATGAGAAATATATTAATAATAAAAAAAAGCGTATTCGTTAAGCTCATACATTGCCCGGTCGAATAAATTGAGACGATTCGTTTACTCGTACGTACGGAGCATTCTGCAACGAGTACACCGAGACACGCTTCCCAATACGTGTAGCTTTATCCATCAAACATTCTTTCAAATCCGTAACTAAATTTTCTCTAGCTCCACCCGTGATAAAATAATTTCAAATGTAAAAGCAAAAATGGCATTCGTTACGATACGCACGAAACGTCTGCATTTGGCTGAGTTTCAAAATTTCATCAAACCAATTTCAACAAACGTGTTTTTCGAGCCGTAAAATAAAAAAATTTACGTTGTACAACGAAAATGAATCTTTTTTTTCTTCCCACATGACGAAACAAACCTTTACGATTCTTGTTTAACGATTTACTATATGATTTTGAATAACAGATAAAATATTTTCTTTTTTATGATTTTTTTTGGAATTCAAGTTTGTATCGGAAAACAACGAAATCTTTCTTTCGGTTTCTCATTTCTTTTGTGGAAAATGTATATCGCTGGCTTTATTGTAAATCGCTGAATTCTTAAAAACGTTTGCATAATTTTCGTAAATTCAATTTACGTAATAAATAGATAAATGTCAACGTAATAAATAGATTTATTGCGTTGAAAAAAATATATATATATTTCGTTGCGTTTCAACGATGCAAACATTAGGCCCATTTGAAATTAAATACTTAATGTATATTACAAAAATGAAGATGAAATATCTACTCAATTTTCCGATAAAAAAGTATCCTCGAGATATCGAAAATACCCAATGGAATCCATGTCGTAGATGGAAAGTGTTTGAGAATTCAATAGCTATGTAATAAACCTGATATAAAATAATAATAATCAGAATCAGTGTGAATTTGGTGTTAAAAAAATCCCATCCCACTGTTGTATATATGGGTCGCAGCCCCTCCCAACACGCAAGGGCTCGTCGAATAATAAGTCGATCGATTCGAGGTTGTGAGACTCCCTCGAGTCGGCGCGATTCGACGCACAGACAATAACGAAAAAATCGAAGGATCATGAAGGAAAAAAAAAAACTTATTCCAAAAGGTCAATTAACGTTTTGTCGCCCAAGGCAATTTAATCTAGCGATTGTAATTAAAAGAAAAAAATACAGTGGAATAGCATGACGTATAGCGTGAATAATAAAAACAAATAAAAAAATATATAGATTCCCTCGAGATATTCCTTTTCCCAAATCGCCAACACAGACACGAAAATTTTAAAAAAATTCATCACCGGTGAACGAAAATTGAAATAATTACTGCGATTGAAGTATTACCGATTATTACTTAGTAAATGATAAAAATTTGAAAATATTTAAGGAATTATAGTTTTTATCGGAATAATAATACATGAATTATTTAAAATTAGGCAAAGCTTCAAATAAATAAACTGCGTTGTCGCGTTTGGCAGACCATTTATAAAATAGCGAAACATTTGTTTTAACGATAAACGAATGATTTTTGAAAACCTCAAAATACATAGCGTTTTTAAGTAATTATTGATAATGATAAGACGATCCGAACGTATTGATAAGCCAGATGTACAATCACTGATAAAACCGTTAAAAACATGGCAATATGATTGGATTTGAATGCAATTATTACTGAAAATGAAAAATGATTTTTTTAGTATTAATTTATTAACAAATTATCTACATATAAGGCTTAACATGTACGACGAAATCTAAACTTTTTAATCCACGATTACTCATTTTAAACTAACTCTTGACCCTACGATCTATCCAGTAATACCTTAAATTCAAAATGGGATATGAATTCAAACGAAATAAATGATTGCCCTCATTTTACTAGTTGTGGTTGTAAAAACTAAAAAAAATACAGCGATTTCCTGTTTTTCAAGAAATTCTTCATTTTTCTGTTTTTACGACATTACTGATGTTTTCCGGAAATGAGAAAAAAAAACTCAATCACTGAACAAAGAGCCAGAAATTTGGAGGGAAAAACGTGGAGTCGCGAAGTCACCTATTTCTTATTTTCCTTTAGGTCTCGTATGTGATGAATTTTGAAAATGACTTTTACAAAACGTTCGCAAGCGTCGTCTGGTGAGAGATCAAATGGAAGTGCAGTAGTAAAGTTGGAGAAGTGGAACATGCATCGACGAGTTTATGGAAATTCCGAAACGATGTATCTCTTTGGCCTTTTCAAAGTACGACAGAGTATTGATCCGCTCCTACCAACGAATTGCTTACACATTCGTTGCGGAGTACTCCGGGAATTCGCTGCTTTGACTTTGTTGCGTTTAATCGTATTCCTTGTAACCGGTTCATGATCCACATTCAACAAGCACCTCTAAGATTTGAATAAAAAAAAAAAAATAAACAAACAAGGTAGCAACGATAAAGCGAGAGAATTAATTCTTCTCAATTACCAAGTCTTTTTTGTCCCGTTCGATGACGTTCCTCTGATCTGACATTGAAGTTCGTAACGTTGGAACGCAACGAAAATTATTATTTTGAAAAATCTCTATTTTTTTTTCTTCTCTGAAATCGTAAGTGAAATACCGCAATAATTATAAAAATCTTTATTTCGAAAACGGCAAAAATATTTCATTCGAATCTTTAATTCAAAACGAAAAAAAAAATATTTCGCCAAATAATGGATCTAAGGGAATAAAAAAATGAGAAATGAAATTTTCATTGCGTCGTAACGATACGAACTTCAAGTTCATCTGATTGAAATACGCAAAAAGATGTTATTTTCAATTTTGTGGATTTGATTATTCGATCAATCTTTACGAATTATAAAGAGACGAATCATTAGAATTTTCCATGAACCAATCGATGCTGAAACTTTTCAAGATTCTTTTAATATTTTTGACGAAATATTCAGAGTGCAAAAAATGACGATCTGCAAATCGATGTCCTTAGCTCAGCTGATCATGTTAATTACGTTAATGGAGGATACAACCTTCAACGAACCATGACGAATGACAGTCCGAGGTGACACACTCACTGACATTCGCACAATGACGCCGAACAAACATTGAATATCAATGCTATCTACAATCGAGATTTTGAAAAATCTAGTGACGCACGTACAAAGAGATCGAGGTATCTACTGTTGAAAAAAAAAAACGTCTCGTAAATCTTGAACGATTTCTAACTTTTCCTATCTTTGGATCGATCCTACAGTGGATCGAGCAAATATTGTTCCATCGATGAATAATTTTGTGGAAAGCTCGAAGTTTGCTCAGTAGCTGTACACACAAAGGTCGATAAAATATCGAATGAAAATTTTGTTTTTCTTTTCTCGAGAAAAATATTTGCAAAGTGACCATCGTTGCGAATAACTTTTTCTTCCAAAGCTGTATAAATAACAAATGCGTTTTCGTAACGATATCTATGCTGTTATCTTATGACGACAAAATTGGTATCGTAAATATTTAATAGGTACTTCACTACGAAAATAGATCATTGTATGTTTTATTATTATTTTTAGATAAAGTTGAATTTAACCTTTCTCTTCGATTCTTGATGAACCTGAATTATGATCAATGATGCGTCATAATTCAAAAATCGGACATTTGATGGCGATTTTTCCAACTTCGAGACAATCTCCGATTCAGAAATAAATTTGAATTATATAGATTTTGCTATAACTGGACTGCAGCAGCTTTTTTTGTATTTACCTTGAGCACGTTCGCTCAAAGTAAATATGCTTACTTCTCGAACAAAAGCGGATTTAAGACAACCAAATTCGATTCTACAAATACCCCGTGAAGCCATTCGTTTGAAGTTCGCATCGTTGGAAAGCAACAAAACATTTCGTTAAATTTCTCATTTTCGTTATTATTCAAAATCGTATTTTGAAGTTTCGTTGTTAATTGTTAAATAAAAATCCTATAAAATATTTGAATCGTATTTGCAAATGGGATCTCCCAGAAGAAAATTTATGTACAAAAATTATTATTATTTTTGATACATCCCAACGATGCAAACTTCAACGTCCTATGAAGTATGATCACATTTTTACAACTTACTATTTTTTACATTAATTTTTGTGCGTTTATCTACACTTGTTGCATGAAAAGTTGCAATAATGCACTTTTTCAATTTGATCAATTAATAATTAAATGTATCCATGATTTAAAAATCCCGATAACACTGGACTGCAATAAAATCCTTTAAATAAAAATTACTGAATGTCCAAATTTTGAAATGCTCAATCTAAATCTGCTTTCCATCTATTTCTGTCACGAATATATATTATTCAATTGATCTTTCAAATAATTCTTCGAAATTTAAAATTTATTGAGTTGCGTTTGTGCATTTACATTTTTTCAGGTATTAAATTCGTATTTATGCATTCAAACCGATATCTTTGATTCAACCGATATGAAAAAATTATTAAAGTAAGTGTTCCTATATTTTTTTAAAATTGATTTTTTTTTATTTCCCCAACAGGACCGTGCATATTTCTTTACGATTTTATCGCGAATACCGTTTTTCTTCGTATTTATTAGAAATGTAGGAAGTTCCCTTCTTCGAGTCAAACTGTTGAATTTTTAAAAATAAAACAAAACGTGCAGAAATAACCCAAACCTTTGAAACATGATCATAATTAACGAACAAAAGTTCACTATTTTTAAACGTAAAATGAGTTTTACTTTCGAAAAATTCAGTGCGAAAAGTATACGCGATGTAAAACCGTATTTTTTTTTAACCACTACATTTGGTTCATCACAATATGAACAATAGCTACGCACAACAAACGAGAGGAGTTTTTTTTCCAGACCAGTGTAATTACCGAATGTTCCGTAACAAAGCCTTTTCAGCAGTGTATCAACAACAACCGCAATGAAAAATGTATTAGCAATGGGTATTGTTTAATCTTTTATTCTGTATCCGCCCTTTTTTTTGAAAGACAGATTCTTTAGTCGTTCAATGAATTGTAAGCTCGGTTTTCCCAATCGATCATTTAATTGTTCGTTTCGCAATCGATCATACCGAAAGGTTCGAATCGTACGATGTCAATATCAGTGATATATCGATAATCGAAATCACCTCCGGAGTTTCATTTTTTTTTCTACTGGCGGATTCGTCGTTTTTTATTATTTATTTTTTTATTTTTTTTATTTTACCCATCGGTCACGATTGTTACTAAACGCGTATGAAATTAAGACAAATTTGGGACACAACGGAAACATCGTGATCGACAATTTTTTCTTTTTTCTTTTCGTTAATTTTTAACCACGACTGTAAATACGAAAGCATACGCGGATATCACGAGTTGTACAGACACAACATAAACGATGAGATACAAATGTATAATTGGTGATGAACGCAAACATTCATTCCAAAGTGTTCTCTCTCTCGTTCTCTCTCGCTCCACGTTCAATGAGCACATGACTCACGTGGCTCATAATTGCATAGGACTTTGTACTCCACGAATGTTTTCCAGAGCTCTTCGTTCCGTCTCCCGCTTTGTGCTTCATAGCGACCGAAATTTCGAGCGAGCCAAAACGATATTATTATTTTGTTAGAACTTTAGAGTCGTGTAATTGATTGTTGTGTTCGCTAAATGAGAGATTATTTGGTTCTCGAGTTGGAAGAGTCACCAGTGGGCTACCATCGCCTACCGTTCCAATTGCAATGCCAGCAAGAAAACCTACCGATAAAAAATGATTTTTAAAAAAATACGAACGAAAGTGAACCTAACGCAACGAGAAAATTTTCCAAAAATTGTCGTTTGAGAAAATAAAGTTAAGTAGAAAAAATCGATAAAAAGAAAAACAATTTTTAAATAATTAAAATAGAAAGTTAATCGATTAAACAAAATTTGAACAGTTTTTTCGATTTTTGTGAATTATCGTAAATCTTCGTTTTCAAATATTCGGAAATTGAATTTGCAAGTAAAAAGCACTCGATATTAAAAATGTAGAAACAATAAGTGAGCATAGAAATGATTGTATAAAAATGCACATTTCAATGTCGTATGAATTAATTAAGATTGCAATTATTCCAACGAATCGACTCGAACGAATGACACCGTTTTTATTTCGAGTACGAAAATAATACGATCGCTCCCGCAAGATCCTATTGATAAAAATAGAACGAATTTTTTTTTCCGTGGGCAGACCGCGCTCCGAAAGTATAGTTTTCAAATATTCAACGAATACTAGTCGGCCGGAAAGTGCACTCTGTCGATAATCGCGATCGGATTAACACGAATTATTCAGCTTGTCGACACTTTTTTGTAGGCTTCACAGCGTACAGTGACAATTTCGAAATCCGAAATCCACGAAAATGACAAAGTAACGTAAGCTTCGAAGCCTCCATCATTGGCGTGGAATATAAATTATAATTTATAATTATTTTCTAATTATTTTTATAATTATAATAGTCAATTATAATAACTATCATTCGTCAAATGTCCGAATTAATATTGACGCATATAAATCTCTAATCTCCAAAATAAATCGTAGAATAGCAAAAATATAAAAAGAACAAAACAACGACATAAAAACTCATTTCCGTTGCATTCCAACGAGACGCAAACTTCAAGTCCACGAATACGTTGCTCTCTTTTCGTAGCTTTATTTTTTTTTTCTCATTTTCCTGGCAAATAATTGACGATTTTTGATATTTATTTAAAAAAAAATAATTATTATTATATCTATGATTAAACATACCGATATAAATTATTATTTATATGAATAAAGTTTTTTTTACAGAAATAATCTACCGATTAAATTCACAAACATTTTTTGTCGTCATAAAAACCGTTCCAGGGATGACTGAAATAGAACTCAAAGGATTCCAGTGATATCTCCGCCCCATTGGTATCAAACGTAAAAATAAAAAAAAAATAACAAAAATTACGTGGTTCACTAACGACATCAGTTAAAATACCGAACAAAAATCCACGTGTATTTTAATGAAAAAAAAAGCAACAACATAACACGACTATGATTAACAGGCTTTGGAAAAAAAGAAATGAGCATCAATTAACTTGCCAAAATGATATTCAACAAATTGCGAATAAATTCAAGTATGCAATTTAATAATTTTTGTTTGATCGCTGGAACAGTTTGTCACGTTATTGTTGATGTATCAACTTTGACGCGTGTTTAGACATTATTGATGACCGAAAAAAAAAACATTTTTTTAGTGATTTTTGGCACTTGCCTAAAACTGTGTTCAAACTTTGATTCGTATAAAATAATAAAATTTGTCCGAAGAAAAAAATTGAAAAATCGTCAATGTTTTTTTCTGATAAATAAGAGTTTAAAAAGTTTCGCTGCGCAGACGATGGAAAGAAAAATGTCTGACAAAAATGCGATTATTGTTGGTCCGATAAACAAGAGAAAACATTATCTGGGAAATCGAAGATAAGCGTCACGAATAGATGGATTCGACGTTGAAGAACTCTCGTGTACTTGGACCACGTAAAGAATTCCAATGCCTCTTACTTTCCTTGAAAAACACGTACTTACATACGAATGCACAAATTATAATGAGACATCGCTCGGTAACGTATTTGTCGAGGAACAAAGAACGCCCCCGATATAGATTTTCCGATTAGATAATAAAAGTATGAAATACCAGCCAACCCGAAAAATCGATAGCAGGAAAAACAAACGTGAACGTTGTTTTCCCGTTTACAAATCTTTATGAAAGTTTGTTCCTTTTTTTCAAAATTTATCACACGGAAATATCGAACATCGAACCTCGTCATATTCGACCGAGTTAAAAATAGAAAAATTTTCTTCTCGCGAATACTTTGAACCATTGAAGACACGCATTGGAAAATTTATAGGATATATCGGCCGTGCAAAACAACAATGAAAATTAATAACGGCAAATTGGTCAAATAAACACGTAAACGTAAACAAAAGTAAACAATAAAAATAAAAAATTGATTGGTAAATTGAGCTGGAATTGAAGCGGGATGGAAAAAAGTATTTACAATTTGCGGTATGCCAAAATTCTCGTAAATTTAATGAACAAATGGCAATTGTTTTAATATTTCACAATGACCAAGCGATACGTATGGTTTTCAATGTTTCATGAGATTAAAGTTCGCAACGTTACGGAGCAACAAATATTATTGTTTTTTAATTTTTTTTTTCTACCGAAATCGTAAGCGAGATACTTCAATAATTATTCGAATTTTTATAGTGACAATCTATCATTAAAATCTGAAGAAAAATATTTCGCAAAATAATGGAACTAAAAAAATTAAAAAATGAGACAAAAATGTCGTTGGATTGCAACTTTGCGAACTTCAAGTCCATAATTTTGCATCGTTGGAACGTAACGATTTTCTTTTTTTGTAATTTTTATTTTCCAAAATCGATGTCAATGAAAATTCAATTATTTAAAAAAAAAAATCATTTTCGTTACATCCCAACGACGCAAACTCCAAAATCGTTGTTAAGTGCGAAAATACGTGTGCAAGGATGACGGGATAACGTGCGACAAAAACGATGTGACCAGCGTAAATCGTGTTCGAACATTCATCGAAGAAATGGAAATTCGAGCGGTTTCGGAGGTGGAAACGTGCCGTTCGTGTTTCTTTTTTTTTTATTAAATATATCGGTGCTATAAATACGACCACTGGAATATTTATAAAACCGATTTTTGTCACTCGAATACAAATCGTTTCTCATTACCGTGAATCCGTGAAAATTATCCAATTACACATTTCTCGTTAACCCGCTGCTCCTTAGAATTGCAAATCATTTTTTTCTAAGCCCTTAAAAGTCGAAAAAAATATGACGATGCAAGGAAAAACGCGATATCTTATTTTTTTTACAAATTGAATGAGTCTGAAGTTTGCAACGTTGCTACGCAACGAAAATTAAAATTTTCTTTTTTTTTTTAATCGAGTGATAAACTGCAGAGACTGCATCCATTTCAACATAAATCGTATAATCAAATCGTTTAAATTAATAGATACGGTCTCTCAGTTAATCGCCCGATTAAAAAAAAAAAAAAAAAAACAAAAAAAGTTATTTTTGTTACGTGGCAACGTTGCAAACTTAAAACCCATCAAATTAAATGAATGCGTTGATAAAACCACGTGAAAAGTAAATGATTTCATAAAGTTGTAAAAAAAAAAATTGTTCCGAATTTCGTGCACTGATTTCACGCGGAATGTCATATCTTTGATCATACACGAGATAACGTTCGATAACGTGGAAAATGTACACGAAGATGTACGTTGAAATTGAGGACTGTAGAAAAAAACACAAATGTACAATTTGTCGCGAAACAATTTTTTGAGATACCTTATTATTCAATTTAATTTATGTAACTAATCGTTTAATTAATTAATTAATCACAATAGTCTTTTTCACCTACCAGACGCAACGGTAAACTTAAGTTTGCCTTTTCTTTGAGATGTTAAAATTTTTCGTGCCACATTAGCGTAAAGGCACGTAAAAGTTCAACATAACCCCGAAAATGTTCGAGCAAGGTTGACTCATCGAAAATAAAGTATTAGAGGAAAAATCAAACATTGGACTGTGCGACACACACCGACACCGAACTCAAAGTTTTCTTTCGTTACAAATATTATTCATCTCCGAGTAATTCCTATCAGAATATTTCAGCTGTCGCTCGTATTCACAAGTTATACGGCTTCTGTTTTGCCATAAATTTTAGACACAGTCTTCCATTCGTGTTTGTTTAAATGTGTACTGTGTCTGCGACTGTTCTCTATTTTCCATGCATTGACAAAGCCAAAGAGAAAATAATGAATCCGGTGGTGTTGAAGATTATTCGGTTCGAGAAGCCTCTCTCGTATTTTTGGAATATTTAATATCAGTAGTTTTCTGAATGAACGTAAGAGCCAATGGAGAACTGACTAAAAAAATTGGGCTGTAAGTTTGTACCGTTGGAACGCAACAACATTGTTTTTGGGATATTATCCTCCTCTAAGGAAGTAAAAACCGATCGTCGTGTCTCAGTGTTGCAAACTTCAATGTCATTTAAAAAGAAAATACATTTCACTCAACGTCTTCACCAAAGAAAATACAATTACCCGGATATAAATATTTGCGGCAGCCAATTATATCAAAAGCAAAAAGCAGGAACAGGTACAGCGGAGTTATTTTAACTCTTGGAAGCCGATTGAATCAATCGCCTGTGATTGGATTTAAAATCCACGAAGTTTCTCGGTGGACATTTTTTCAATCCGTTTTGAATTATCAACATTGATCGGACTGTTCCCCGCTATCTTCCGAGTCCATGTTTGGAACGTCATTCCGCGAGCGTGTAAAACCTCCGGGCCTTGAAGTTCTTATCACTGGACGGCGACAAAACTTTACGATCCTGAAGTTTTTTATTGTCAGTTTTCAGGTAAAATCCACAGAATCTCGGACGGAGGAACTGAAGGATTAAAAATGAAACAAATATTGTCGTTGCGTTCCAACTATGCGAGTTTCAAGGTCACGAGGTTTGATACATCCCACGAAAGAACGGTACGGCTCAGAGAAGAAACTAAGGTTTTTTTCATATCTTTCGTCTCCTGCCTTTTCAGTTTATCGTAACTTGTATCGGCACCGCCTAACCAACCAGCGATGCAATGTCTCATCCATCGACAGGAGTCTCGCGGCTCCGAGAACGTGTTTTGGACAAACGATTGGAATACCCCTTCCAATTGGATACTTGGATAAAGACGATGCACAGAAATTCATCAACAGCAATGGAGAAAAAGTAATGACGGACGAGACCTTGCAGAGCCAGTTTGTCCGGAGGGCCGGTACGTGAACACAGTCTTCGCTAAACCTTGAAAATCCAACCAACCGAGAAAGTTGAAAAATGGAACATTCCGACGTACGAATCGGCGGATACGATTGTCGTTTTCGAACTTTTCTAAATTGCGTCTTCGCTAATACTCGGATGATTTGGCGTCCCACGAAACTTTTGTTATTCCAATGATCGCTGAAAAAGCTTTTTCTTCGAAGTTTCGGACAATTCATCGTTTTTCTCGACAGGTCGAAGGGAGGTTAGAAAATGTCAAGGCGAATGACGGAGATGCGGGTGTTCGATGAGAAGAGGAAATTTCTTGGTATTGTGACTCCTATTGGAAACTTACCTGCCTGGACGTTAGCGAAGGAGCTTGCTAAATATAGAAAAGCGACGAGTGCGAACGCGGCCTGGCTCTCCATCTCGGCTTCTTCGTAAATTCCCGAAGGTCTTCCCGAACCTTTTCGCCTTTTTTCTTTCTCTCTCTCTCTCCCTCTTTTGTGCTCAGCTTCTTGTCTGACCAAAACTGTGTTCTTCTTGTTTCACTCGCGGCCTGGCCTCGAAATTAAACGTCTCTGCAGGAGCCTCACACGCGCGTACACAGAGCCACTGATGTCACGAACGCGCAATTTCGATGGAAAATCGTAAAGTTACTTGATATCGAGGGTTGAGTCGAACCCGATAATTACACAACGTTGCAACGATCTTTTGAACGATGCGAGTGTTGCAGACCCGTGGAGGCTCTCTGGGGCTTCGAAACGAGCTCTTGCTCTTTCCCGAGCGAGTCGCCACATACGTCACTCGCTATCGTCCTCTCTCTCTCTCTCTCCCTCCCTCCCTGTCTCTTTCTTCGTCTGCACAGTGCGCACCTAACCCAACTAACGTTTCGATCTGTCCGTCTCTCTTATTTCCCCCCTCCCCTCGTTCATCTTCTGCATTAATATATTTTTCGATAAGACGCGAAGGGATTTTGTTATCGTCGTTCTGAATTTTCTGCTTTATCACGAAACAACAGACTTGAGCAAGCGCCGATCGTTATCTTTTCCTGTCGCTGGGGCCAAAGATTGAAACACTAATGTGCAGATCGAAAATTTTACGATACAGTTTTCTTTACTTTTTTCTTTTCACGTCGACACAAAGAGCGCAAGTTTTCCGCTGCCTTTAGGTCGATGCTTTTGTCTCCATTGCGATACGGACTTTATTCCCCTACCAGCGTACATCCCCTCCCTTCGGCTTCTCCCGCTCACGGACACTTGAATTTTCAGGTCAAGAGGGACGGACGAGGCAGCGGTTGGGGGGAGGGGGTCGACGGTGGCGCCGATGGCACAACTGACGAAGTTATTCTCTGTATTCGTAAAGTTATCTGCTGAGAGTGGAACATGTGCGATAAGGCGCGCAGCGCCACGCTACATCAATATGGCCGCCATGTTTTTCCCTCCTTTGTCGGATTTTATGGAAAGTGACATTTGTTTTTCTTCATTCTGTGCAACAACGCCTGATGATGCGTCTGATTCTGCACTCGTTTGACTCTACGAAGTAAAATCGTGTGAAACAAAGATACGGCCAGTCGGAAGGAGGAGGTGCTTCAGTTCTACACTGCGCAGGCCGTTGACGCAAACACGCTAGGTTTACCTTTTTTTTTCCGTTTCTTCCATAAATCCAGTTCATCGTTAATCCTCACAGTCGATTACAGATGTTCGAAAGAGTTTGCGATTGTATCCTTTTTTCAGGCTGTGATTGTAAACACGAAAAATAATTTGCGCCCACGGAGAGTGCACGATAAATATATTTCGCAGTGTTTATAAATCCTGCTGCGGAAACATTTCGACATAACAGTCGCGGCAATGTCCGCGTTTTGTGATTGTTGAAAAAATTAGAAGACAGCCATTTTGAAATAGCACCGTTAATTATTTCGGCGATGCGTGTTTACTGGGTTGAACATTTTTATTCCATTTCTGATACTCCTTCGTCCGCGTACGTGCGTGCGTATGCGGAAGAGAGAGAATAAACACACGCAAACGCCCATATATATAGTAACAGGATGTGATACGTTTATCCCATACTTATATTTCCCGACACGGTTTTTTCGGTCAATACATCTTTTACACGAGAATATGTTTTTTTTTATTCTACGGAACACGCCAAATCCGATAAATGGCGAATAATCCGTACGAAAACACAGAATAGCGAGTTTTGTTTTAGCGACCTTTACATTTGCGGTGTTATCGCCATTATTATGATTTTTGTCGTTATTCTGAAATACAATGGGAGATGGAATAAAAATTGCATATTAGTTTTGATATAATGAAATTTTATATAACTCATTTATAATGGGTTATTTCACTATAATAATAAGTAGATAATAAATTAATAATATATGACTTATAAGCTACATAAATAATTTATGTACTTGTAGATAACGATAAAAAAAGATTTTTATTTTACTGTGGAAATAATGTACACTGTTTGGTTAAGAATTGTTAATTACGATACTTGCTCGAAGTTTACTTAAACTGGCTTAACGATTATATTTACGATTTTTATTCCATTAAATTAAAATAAATAAAATATATCAAACAAATTGACAATTTTAAATAAACTTGTTACATTCCCAGGAATATAAAAAAAATAATACGCAATTTGCATTCTATATTGTTATCTCTTATACTTATATAAAAATAAATGTAAAATTCTTTGAAATATATATATATATACATATATAGAAATAAATGAAAAATGAGAAAGAATTTAACGAGAATAGAATATAAATGTCGAATTATTATTATACTTTATCGAACGTTTTCTTTCATGAGAAATACTCATATTAAAATGAATATAACTCCGATCAAAAGCAATTCTTGGCGTTCTCGTCGAGTGCACGTCGAGGGCACGTCGAGGGCTCGGACTATTTTTCATTATTAAGAAGTATGACTATCCGTGAGGATGGTAAGCACTGAACGGTATATAAAATTTCGAGGATTCAATTTGCCACGGTGTCCATCAATCAATCTTTCACCTCGTATGACTTCGCGCATCGTAGCGTTGCACCGGTGGAAAGGGTTGATGCGAGGACTTATCAAGGAGAATCGCGCGCTTCCCGAGACGTTGCATAACCGGTGGGAATCGAGAAAATTGATTCCTGCAGGCATTCATGCGTACAGGCTATATCCTATTTCAACGAACGTGGCGCGAAACATTGAAGCTGACTTTCATGAACGTCTTTCGCAGTCCGCGATCCGATTATCCTTTTTTCGAGCTATCATTTTTACTGAAAAATACCTAACCCAAACAAACCCAAACAAACCCAAACAGCCTTAATTATTTTTATAAGTTATGAGATTGTTTGGGTTTGTTTGAGTATATTTCGACACGATCCGATTATCGTCTTTTCGAGTGATCATTTTTATTGAAAAATACCTAACCCAAACAAACCCAGATAACCTTAATTATTTCCATAAGTTTCGGGATTGTTTGGGTTTGTTTGGGTATATTCCGTCACGATCCGATTATCGTCTTTTCCAGTGATAATTTTTACTGAAAAATACCTAACCCAAACAGACCCAAACAAACCCAAATAACCTTAGATATTTTCATAAGTTTTGAAATTGTTTGGGTTTGTTTGGGTATATTCCGTCACGATCCGATTATCGTCTTTTCCAGTGATAATTTTTATTGAAAAATACGTAACCCAAACAGACCCAAACGAACCCAAATAACTTTAGTTATTTTCATAAGTTTTGAGATTGTTTGGGTTTGCTTGGGTGTATTTCCTAAATGCCCTATTTTATTGCACTTTTTGCCAAACTTCAAAACCTCATGACTGATGGAAATAATAAAAAATGTCATCCTCCGCCGTCTAAATATCACTAGCGATGACTAATAAAAATAATTTATGATACAAAAAAAAATCTCCCGGAAAAATCGAGGCGGAGCTTCACTTCTGTATAATTACAGAAAAAATATTTTGATCCTCGTTTGAAGGTTATCCATTGTTTCCTCTGAAATAGCACACCCTGTGTGTTGAATATATACATTTAGACACGTACACAGATATAAGTAGTGGATTGACGTTCGGGGCTTCGGCGAGAAAATGGGAGACTTCCTGTGAGAAATCAATTTGTCAGAGTGTCCAATACGCTGAGGAGTAACGTCAATTCTCTCGGAAATTCGAGAGAAACTTTTTTTTTCTCTCTTTTTTTATATTTACATAGTTGTATACAGAAAAGAATTGGCGGACAAAACGTACGCGTACGGAAGCAAACGAAACGACGTAAACGTAGGCGGTGCACTTTTTTCACTTCTACTATCCAATTTTTATTTTTTATTTTTTTGAGTTTCAACCGCATTATTTCACGGGGCCACGAATTCTATGCTTGAATGGTTGAACAAAAAAAAAAGTATGAAGAACTACTTTTTGCTACTTCACGTCTACGTAAACTTTGCTCATCATAACATTTGGGTGTAGTACCTGTGCTGAAATTTTACCTTAACTCGAAACTACGATGTTTCGCTTGGTAGCGTAGTTTGCTGAGGCGTTAAAAAATTATGCGAAAAATCTGCGTTGCCTCTTCCGATTCTCGTCCACCTGGCTTTTTAAAAAAAAAATTATTTAAAAAAATACGTACTTAATATGTTGGACTATTCGAACTTTCCTGACTGCTCTCAATCTTTTTTATTTCGTTTCATTCTTGACGCTCCAATTGTTTGTATTCGAAATTGTTTTTTTTTTTTTTTCGATATGGTTTATTCAACTAATTCAATTAATTAAGCAAGCGAAAAGAATTAACAACCAAAAATGTATTAATTAAATTTATTGATTTATTTCTAACGAAATAATTTAATAATTAATTGATGGATTGAATATATATATTAATTAATTATATTAATATATATTAATTAATCCATTAATTGATATATTATTAATTAATATTAATAATTTTCATTTCCCCATTTGTTTTGTTTTTTTTTTTCACTGAATTCGTAAGTAAAATACCTCAATAATTATACAAATCTGAATCGTTATAACCTAGAATTCAAATTTGAAAAAAATATTTCGCCAAATAATGGATCTATGGAAATAAACAAAATGAGAAAATAAATTTAATCGCGTTGGAACGATGCGAACTTCAAGTTCATTCTACGCCTAGGTCTGACATGTATCGGTATTTTGCTGGCTGGTTTATAACCCAACCGGCGCATTGCTAAGTGGTAATCGCACCGAGTATTAGTCATACGCAAAGCTGGTTAATTCGAAACACCATCGGAGGCGAACCCTGATCAATCAGTGGCGGTCAAAAAAGAAACATTCTATCATTGTACATTGTACAAATTATTGCGCCGGAGCGATGATTTTTTAATTTGGCGCTTACGCAGCTAATTCGATATCGATCGATCCGTCATGGACTCGGACGCATGATGCCGAAAGGCTAATGCAAAAAAAAAAAAAAAATAAATAAAAGTAGTGACGTTGGCAAAAATTCAATCCATTTCCAATTAGCAAACGCGTATTACATGACTGGGGGCGTTGTTAAATCGAAAATACGTAAATCAATTAGCATGATTGATCAATCACCTGCGAGACAGAAAAGCTCCATGTATGACTTTGAAAAAAAAAAAAATAACTGTTCGCTGCTCGTTTTAATTTGATTTTTCCGGCAAATATTATATGTGAAAGCGGCTATGGCGGTGGCCCGTTGAAAAGGTCGAACATTTTCACGAGAGCGGTCTACCGAACAATGAAATAACAGCTTTTGGGAGGGAGGGAACGTAACGAAACCAATTTGCGAAGAACAGTCAACCGGCTATTCAACTCTGTGACTTGTTCAAGTCCGACCGAACATTCATACGCCATTTGACTATTTTACATGCAATTCGCTAACTGACTATGAATTTTCATTAGAGCCAACCATTTTTACTGGATTGGAACAGCGGTCTTCACTGTTGGCATTGATATAACGACCGCAAATGGACTGCACGTGGGATTGTGGCTCAAGAGAGTTTGTTATTACATCAATGAGTTATACCCATGTGGAATATATTTAAATATTTTTTTTACAACCATATCGATTCTCATTTTCAATACCCAATTAAAGTTTCTTACTGAAGATTTCGACATTTTTTTGCTATCAGGATATTGATTTTCCTGCCGACTACACGCGTTCGCTTCAATGTTTTTTCTCAAATAGATCTTTGTGGTTTAGACTGAAAGACTTGAAATTGAAAAAGATACACATCGATTGACTTGACTTTCAAAGCTATTTGAAATGGAAATAAAGAAGACAGATTGTATTCATTTACCAATGTACAATGAAAGGACCTTCTTGCATTACCATCTTATCCTGATTCATTGTACATTATCCCAATTCGTTGTACGCTATCCCAATTCATTGTACATTATCCTAAGTCATTGTACCGTATCCCAATTCATTGTACATTATCCTAATTCATTGTACCGTATCCCAATTCATTGTACATTATCCTAATTCATTGTACCGTATCCCAATTCATTTTACATCATCCCAATTCATTATTATCCCAATTCATTTTACATCATCCCAATTCATTGTACATTATCCCAATTCATTTTACATCATCCCAATTCATTGTACATTATCCCAATTCATTGTAAATTATCCCAATACATTGTACATTATCCCAATTCATTGTACGTTATCCCAATTCATTGTACGTTATCCCAATTCATTGTACGTTATCCCAATTCATTGTACATCATCCCAATTCATTGTACGTTATCCCAATTCATTGTACATCATCCCAATTCATTGTACGTTATCCCAATACATTGTACATCATCCCAATACATTGTACGTTATCCCAATTCATTGTACATCATCCCAATTCATTGTACGTTATCCCAATTCATTGTACATCATCCCAATACATTGTACATTATCCCAATACATTGTACATCATCCCAATACATTGTACATTATCCCAATACATTGTACATCATCCCAATACATTGTACATTATCCCAATTCATTGTACATCATCCCAATTCATTGTACATTATCCCAATTCATTTTACATTATCCCAATTCATTGTACATTATCCCAATTCATTGTAC
>JAPYZI010002001.1:0-29738 GCA_030523105.1 Ophioninae sp. A BG-2022a | reverse complement strand
CGTTCCTTTTTTTTTTCTTTTCCCCCTGGTTTTTTTTTTTTTTACTTTTGTACATTATCTTCTTTCTGCCCTGCGTCCCTCATCTCTCTGCCTGTTTTTTGTCCCCACTGTCGTTATTCAACTCCCCGTGATTAAGTACGTTCGTTTATAAATACTTGAATGAAAAAGAAAGGATCGATTGACACGCTGCACGCCGTAATTGTTGTCTTGGCAATATTGTTGCTACTTTTGTTCGCTTTATCACCGGAACGAGGATTATACCACTTTTTTTTTTGTTTAAATTTTTTGTGGATTATTCGTTGATGTTTTGGAATAAACGAAATCGTTTGGTTGTCCTGCTTAAATTAAGAGTTCTTATCGATCCATTTTTTGAAAAATTGCGCCGATAATTTAATTATAGTTCTTTATGTGTAAAAAAGTTATGCATTTATTAATGTAAATTTATGATAGGTGATAGTTGTTATAAAAATGAAAAAAAAACTCATTTTTAATAAATTTTTGAAACATTTTAACCGTGAAACATTTTTTAAAATTAATATTTCAAATTTTAATTGAAAAATTTTGATTTTTTATTAAAAAAACTTTTTTCATTTTTTAACCTTTTGAAATATTTGGTAATTATTTTTAAAAATTTAGAAAGTCCGTAATTCTAAAATACTTCAAAGATATTTTGAATATTTGAAAATTCTTTGAAAAAAACTTACGACCCTGAAAATACTTAAAACCTCAAGATTAAAGCTCGAACTGAAAACCTCGGTGAGTACTTGAAAAGTATTTGAAATAATCAAACTTTGAAAATCCTCGAAAGAACTCTTAAAAAATACTACCAGTTTTTTTCGTTATTTAGAACGTAGAACTGCCAATCTTTGTGGGGTCAATCTTACTTGTTACTGCAAAGCGATGGTCACACTTTTGAAGATCGAGTTCAAAGGACGATTCGAAAACTCCCCGGAATACGAGATTTTATCACGAGAACGGTGGGGAGGGTTGGAGGGCGCAAAAAAAATATATTCATCAGAACCCTTGTTCAACCGCTCAAGAAAAATGATTTTTTAGTAAAAAAAAATAAATTAAAAAAGTAATTTTAAAAAATGACGTCACTTTTCTCAGGGACTTTTACAAACTTCTCTTTTCTCTCGAATATAATTGGTCCTCTATGCTCCTGTTCAATTGTCCTTCCAAGTATTATCAGTCATTCTTGATAACGAAATTTGATAAATTTACAGTTAATTTTATAAATTTTCAGTTAATTTTATAAATTTTTAGTCAATTTTATAAAATTTACAGGCAATTTTATAAATCCACGTTCAATTTTATAAATCTACAGTCAATTTTATAAATCTACAGTCAATATTATAAATTTACAGTCAATTTTATACATTTTATGTACAATTTTATAAATGTACAGAAACTGGCTAAATTTTATAAATATAGAAACTGGCTAAATTTTATAAATTTAGCCAGTTTCTATATTTTCGACGTCGAAACGTTTTTTTTTTTTCTTTGATATATTCAAAGTGCAATTTGGCAAATGGAAGGAAAATTCATAATATCCATTCACCGGGATAAAGCAAATTTTTTTCGATACATCAAACGAAAGGTCCCTTATTTAAATTGCCTCGTTCCAACGGTCATTTGCCTCGCGGAACGAGAGCGAAAAAAGAACAGGCAAAAACGCCCATGGCTTCTTAACAAGCTCGTCTTGTCATTCTATTTTACATATCATTACAATTCGTCCATCCAAACACAGGAATGCGAGTTTCAGCTCTTTCTTTTTTTTTTAATTTTAACGAAACATTGCTAACTGAGTAAAAAAGATAATTTTCCATTTTCTTTGAATTCTTTTTCATTTTATATCTGTTAAATTAATGACGAGAGAAAAACATGTAAACATCCTTGATATTTTATTGATTTTTATTTCTTTTATTTTTATACACTGATATTTTGTATTTCAATATTGCAATATTGCAGTGTCAGTACTCGAAATAATTCGCACTATTAATTATAAAAATCGTAAATGTATATGGCTCACAAAATAACAAACAAGGAGATATGATGTGTTGATATTATAATTAATTTTCAATTAAAAGGATAATTATGATAAATAATAAATATCAAAAATCGTCTGCCTATCTGTGTATATTAATCTTCATCTATAATTAGTACCCGAAACAATTTCGAGTGATAATAAAAACTGAATTTCATTTTACCAACAATGAAAGAACGAGTTTGTTGAGGCAATAAAAAAAGGGGTTTCAATATAATAAAAAAAGAAAAACAATATTAATTAAATGATTATTTTCATTATCATAGTATCGAATTAAATGAACATTTGGTAATATTTCAATCTTTATCAAAAGATTAACAAAGCTCCTTGATCAATTAATGAAAAGTAAATAAAATATTAAAATAAAAATATTTCTCTACCAAAGTTGAAACATTGAACGATTAAATATACAAAAAAATACTCAAAAATCCTTAAAACGTTTTTCTTCATTTTTACAACATTTAAATAACTTAAAAAAATCTTTAATAGATATAAATTAACGATCTTCCCGTGTGGTCTATTTTGCCTTTCGAATATTCCAGAACTTCATATTTCGTTTTCCATCCTTAAAAAAAAAAAATGTCGTGAAAAATATTCACATTTTTACAAAATTCGTTCCATTTACCATTCCTTGTTAATTTACCTACAGGTGTACCCGAAAACTTGAATTCTTTTATCGGATCACTTGGGTCTCGAGATACGAGTGTGTCTTTTCGAGGATCGAAGTAACAGGGTTCTCTCGCCCACAGGAGATCGAGAGAAAAGTGCAAGCTTTTTTTTTTAGTCGACTCTTTCCCTCGGGATGTTCAGACGAGCCAACTGAGCTCCGCCCCCACCCGCCCCCCCCCCCCCCCCTTTTTCCCCCCCCCCCCCCCCCAGCCCTCTCCTCTTCGCAATTCGACTCCTTTTATCTCTCTTACTCGACTTTTACATATAGATTTCTTTATATACGTATATATTTATTTATATTTATACACAAGTGTACAGAAATATATATATATATATGTATGTTGGACATGAACGTTTTGTTGGTGATTCTGTGCGTCACGGAGGGACTGTCATCGGTCTGGGCCAACAGTTATTTATGACTGCCAGTTTTTGCATGATTTATACGCCAAAATTACACTTGTAAATGCCGATAAAGCGATCAGATATCCGGACAGACTCGTATTCGCGAAGGATTTACGATCATTCCATCGTTCCTCCATCGATGTACGAAAGACGTGTTGTCTTTTTGTTTTTTTTTTGTTTTTTCGTTTCTTCTCATTCCTCTTTCATCTCTGAACGTCACTTTGCCTCTTTTTTTTTTCAAATAATTTATTTCTATTTTTATTGCTTCTTCGCTTGTCATTCTTTTGCTATTCTTCGAAACGGAAGAGACTTCATTTGGATTTCCGATCGATTCACATTTTGTGTATACATGTGTATGTATATGCGTGTGATGCCAACTCTCCGTACCCATCGTGAATAAATGTCCACGAAGTTTCTCGTTACCTGGGAATACGAGGATGAAAAAGATGGTTAAAAAATGTGTGCCTTTGTTTGGGTTTGTTCGAACCTTCGGCTTGTACATAAATTTTAGTTTTCATGATGGAATTATTTCAGGTTTGGGTTTGTTTGGGTTTGGTTTGTTTTCGTTTCCGTAGTGGGATGTTTTATCTTCAAGGTGAGATAATGTGATTTTTTAAATAAAGTTATTTTGTCTGTAAGATCATGTTATAAAACGAACAAGTTTCACGTTTGTTTTGTTTGGGCTATTCTCAAGTACGAATTCAATTATTTCATGCTGTTCAATTATTGGAATGTAAAATGCATAGTAATTTACATAGTGATAATAGTAATTAACTATTTGCAAGGAAAAAGTGATAATAAGCGTTACATAATAATAATAATGATAATCTTACTCCATTTTATAATTAACAATTTTTATAATCATGATGTATCGTTTTTTAAATCATTCGTTTTGGTAATTACGACTATGTAAATATTAATACCGTTATCTTATATTATTAATTATTATCTTATTCCAGTATTTAATTTACAACTTCATAATAATTATTTCATATCTGTATAATCAAAATTTACCATTTTTATAACGATTAGTTTTGATTATTTCACTATGTAAATATTAAGATTGTAATCTTATATTATTAATTATATTATACCAACATTCAAGTTACAATTTTACGATCATTTATCATTTTTCCAGTGACAATTTATAATTCTTTTAATCCTCAGTTTTTATTGCTACCATTGTAAATATTAATATTATTATCTTCTCAAATATTTTGTATAATCATTATTTCTAATTTTTATATTGATTATTCGAAATTTTGATAAATATTCGTTTTTAAAATGACCACTGGCTAAATATAAATATTCACTCGAGGTGAATTTTGAAAAAAACGGTCGAGGTTAATCGACCGAACAGATGGTGGTTAAAAAAAAATGTATCTGAGCCAGGTCGTCGGTTACAAAAATTTCACAACGCCGAGAAACGGGCGTTTAAAGGGGCAAACGCGTGTAAGAGAGACGAATTTGAGAGTGACTCCGAGAGTTCCGTGTTTTAGGGTGGCGGGAGTCTAAAGGGAAGAGAAAAAATTGATCGATGTTGGTGGCAAGGGTGGGGGGAGTGAGAGGCCTCGTTGAGGGACGAAAGGGACAGGAAAAGAGAGAGGAAGGGAGAAAAGGACCTGCTTGCCACCTGACGTCGTTTCGAGCAACCTGAGAGGTCTCGTCGAAGATTCGGTTCCTCGTATTTTCTGTATTATATCCTCCGTCGACAGCGGTCGCTATTCGATCGCCCTACAGCCCTTCTGAACCGTATATAGGCCTTCTTAAAGCTGACTCTCACTGATCGATGAACCAACGTCATATTAACCATTTTAATGGTTCATGTACCACCGAGAAACATTTATTTTCATTAAACAAATTTTAATATTATTTGCAATAATAAATTACGAATTGCCATCCATTTTAGAGATTTTTCCGAATGGAATTTTGATCAGTTTGTTTCGGTTTGTTGGACCATTGAAAAAGTGTTTTTAATAACATTTTTTTTCGACGGAATAAATGAATTAAATATTTTTAAGTTTTTCAATATTTATTTCTACGTGCACCGACGAAGCTGTACAACATTTCGTAAAGAAATAACAGTTATGTAGTATTGCATTTTTATTATTGTTATTACGATTTTGTTAATTTATTATCAGTCAATTTATTGTTGGAGATTTATTAACTTCATTTAATAATATTATATTTTATGGCAATTTATCTTAATATAATAAATACGTCTAATCAAATTAATTTACCACAATTGATTAAATTAAAATTATTTACAATATTTATTCAAACCGAAAAAAAGCAAAAGAATTTTAAATACTATTCACCAATTTCAATGTTTCAAAACTGCATTGAAATACAATTGATACAATTAATTATGAATGAATCATTTCGCTTAAACAATAACTATAAACAAATATTTAAAAACGTAAATATATGAAACAAAAACAAAAACTAAAAAATTCTTTTTTGTTTTAAAAAATCTTCCGATAATCCGGAATTTATCAACTAATTACTCTCATTGTAAAGATTATCCACGGTATTAATCCACGACGAAAAATGCAAAAATATTTCCAAAAATCGATCGATGGAATCCAACTTCGATTTTTCATAAATTTTTCACACAAAAATTTTCCCTTTTCAAAAAAGGGTTTTCAGCCGGTGATAAAAAAAAACGTGAAACGATTTTCGAAGTTTTGTTCCTCAATAGCCCAGGGTTAAAAAAATCATCGCGGCGATTTTTGGTTTTTCTGATAAATCGCGTTTCGAATATTTATTAATTTTTCTCGATTCTCAGATCGGCCCTTTTTGCGAACGCACAAATTTTTTGACTTTTTTGAAAAATTTATCTTCCGTATTTCTCTGTACTGGGTAATATCTCGCGAGCGTACAAACTCGACGTGTAACCCCGAAGGTACAACCCCGTGTGTTTAACCGCGAGAGAAAACGAGGCTCCTCTTTTATTCGCGCGGTTAAGGATTTAATGAGGCAGACCTCGACCTCGTTATCATACCGATGTATAAGTCTGTACACATTTCTGTATTATTTTCTTACACGGTACGTACCTGCTTGTGTTCCACCTTGTTTAGCTCACGAGATCGAAAATAACCGCAACGTCCACTAGCCAATATAAATATAATACACACATTCATATACAGGGTGACTTTTATAAAGTGTCTATTATAATTAATTTTTTAAAGGCTTTTGGGGTATGATTTTCAGACCCAAAAAAATATGATCCTTAATGGAATTTCGAGCCCTCTTTGAAAAAAAATACGTCACATTTTTGTCTTGAATAATGTGTACCAAAAAAAAATAATGTGTGCATTTTGAAAAAAGAACGATAAATCCATTCCCAGTACATAAGATTGAAGTTTTCGAAATTCCGAATTACGAAACGATCCCGAAAAACTTCAATCGCGACAGCCATCATGATGGAAAAAAAAAAATTATTAAATATAGGACTTCGAGTGAATATTTCGAAATAAAAGTTGTGAAACATAGGATTCGATTCAGACGCGATCGTGCCATGAAAATAAAATAAAATTGTCTGAGAAAAACCATTAGGAAAAATCATTGAAACAAACATGGCAACGTTATAATAGTCACCCTGTATATACAAATAAAAGTTCTATTTATATATATATATAGGATCTTTATTTTCAGTCTGATTTTATTTTTATTCTCATTATTATTATTATCGTTATTATCATCATTATCAACCCGAAAATTGCCTCATTGTTGTGGAAACGAAATTTTAAGTCGTAGCTTGTTACGACTCGACGTCCTCTTGTTAGCGATGTTCTCGGCCATATAATCTCCAGCTTCTTTCTCCCTCTTTCAAATCCCACCCCTCCCTCCCGCCCTTATTTTCCCCATCGTACCCTGGTAATAGTTTCTTTGAGGTCCCGACTTCTTTTGTACAAAACCATCGCAATTACGAATTCCTTGAGACTGAACCCCGCACGAACACTGCCCGCCACGTGCTGAATTATTTATGGACGAATCCGAATCGAACGCCGTCCAAAAAAAATCTTTTTTTTTCGGGCTTGTGGATTTTTTAAAAATATCAGGCTCGAATGTCATGACGAGAGTTCGATGCATCGGTAAAAAAAGATTACTTTTTTCTTGCATTATTTTTTTACGATTTTTCGAACTGCTATTTATATTCAGACAAATATTTATTATTTACTTAGGCAGAAAAGATTTAGAAAATTGTAAAAACATATTTTTGGTGTTAAATAAAAATTGTATTGAAAAATTAAATTGATATTATTTTATTGTTGAGTCTTTTTATTTGTTACGTTGTTATTTGAATTGTATATTAATTAATGAGCTTTTTTCATTGATCAAAACTGAATAATTAATTATTATTGAATGATGAACATTTTTTTGAAATATTATAATAAATAAATTTAAAAAAAGTTTTTTTTTTAATTGATTACTTAAAATTCTATCGAATAGATAAATTAATATTATTTTATTGTTAATCCATTTGATTCGTTGCGTTGTTATTTCATTTGAATATCAATAAATAAAATATCTTTCATTAATTAAACTTGAAAAATACTTTTTTCTTCATCGATTAACATTTTTTCAAAGTATCAAACCGAATAAAATTGAAAGAAAAAAAACAATGATATTGACTGATTGAAAAAATGGCTAATTGAAGTAATTTCGATTTGTCCCGATTGGCGATGGAGGCTCGATGTTCGTCGCGCGTGTCCGATATCCCCATTAAAAAATCATGAATTATTCATTCATCGTTTTATTAATTTTTTTTTTTTGTTTTAATAATACCCCATGGATAAAATCTGAAAAAGATCTACGATCGTTACAGCCAACGTTGATCCAAACTCTCAAAAACCTTTCGTATATATTTATATATCCATGCCAGTGTGCATGAATACCGCGAACGAAAATACGAGTCGTTGCATATGTGTGGCTAGCAAAAGCCTATAATTAAGAGCACTTTCCTCAGTCATTCATTATCGATAATTGGTTTACTAGCCGACTAAAAAGGCTCTTCTTTCGAGTGAGAAAGGACGTTACACTCGTCTGTTTAGCAGAGACTAAACAGACGTGCGGAATGTTCACTTCGATGGCTACGGGGGTGCGGGGAGGGGGGATGATGGCTAGTACAAACATTGGCTGTTTTTATATCGAAGATCGTTCGACCGTTGGTAAAAATAAAATAAAACAAAAAGGGGCAAAATCTCGTATGGGTATTTTATAATTTACTCATAGTTATTACAGCCCAAGAGCTCGTGAAATATTCATAAAATTTTGTTCGAGGTGATTCGGGCTTGAGCACTGAAGCGAATTGCCGGATAAATCTGGAAGAAGCTCTATTGAACGTTCGAGTATCAGGGTGTGAAAAAAAAAAATATAATGAGGAGCATCAATTTTGCAGTGGACAAATAATATTATTATTATTGTTTTTTTTAATAATAATTTTTTTGGAAATTAATATTCGTGTGGAATATTCAGAGCTTCTTTATTGGGATGAAGAAAAGTTTGGATTTGCAATTGATCGTTAATAGTGACTTATGACTTAGGATTTATTAATGACGAATGGAAAATCATGAATAAAAAAAGATTTTTTCTCGTGCTTCGTTAAACCTGCTTCAGGAATAAAATAGGATTATAATTTTTCCCTACATTTCAAAAAATAGAATTTTTAGAGGGTCGATGTACAACGGCGGATAATTAATGACGATTTAATAATTAATTAAGGATTTATCAATGACGAATGAAAAATCATGAATAAGTAAAGCTTTTTCATCGTACCTCGTTAAACCTGCTTTAGGAATAAAATCGGATTGAAACTTTTCCCTTCATTTTTGAAAATAATATTTTTAGAAAAGAGTTGGTCGATATAAAGGGCGGAGAATTATAGAATTTCGTCCTACCGAATTAACCCTTTCAACAGCGTGCTTTCGTATTTATGCGAATGCTGAGGTCATCTTTAGTTTACGGACAGTTTTCAAGCTGCAAGACTGCGCAGCTTTTTCAGCGCGAGTTTCAAAGGAAATACGGATGAAGCAAAGAATGATAAGATGAGAAATTAAGCCTCGCTATAGGTGAGGTAAAAGGTAAGGAAATGAGCTTTCGTATTGAGATCATTTCAAAGGTTCATGAAAATAGCGTGGTTGCTTTAAATTAAATAAAATCCAAAAATATCATTTTTCATGAAATTAAATTAAATTAAATTAATTTTTATTCATAAATTATTATTTCATTATTTATATTAAATATTGTGTCATTTTGTATATATATATAAATAGTTATTTATATATGTATAATATATTTATATTTCGTATATATTTTAATATAGTCTGTATATATATGTATTGAAATCATTTATATTTGAACAAAATAAATGTTTTCATTGTTCATACGATAATTAAAAGACGACCGTTCGTATTTTCCTCGAAGGCAAATATTCGATACATCTTTATTACTTAATTAATTCTTAATCAAACTAATTTATAAACCAACCAATTTATTCGTTTCAATAATAATTAATCATGAATAATAACTAATAAAATAATTAAATAACTATACCCTAATTACAATTCATTAAGAATAAAAATAAATTTTACAAAGACCTAAACAAATAATAGTTAAGCAAAGAAAAAAAAAGAGATTGATCAGCATTATTGCTTTTATTTTCAGATATTTTTTCCAGCGGTCACCCAACCCAAATATCGAGCCTTAAAAGATCCCAAACACTCTGCTGACTTCACCCTTTTTCATTTCATTTATTAGTCTTCGAAAAATCGCGTACTTTTCTATATCTCTTCACAAATTCCAACGAAATACACGTTTTGATTTTTTGGTTTTTTGATTCTTTCCTATGACAATTCCTCTTGCACTAGCCAAATAGATGGAAAGCGTTATATTTATTTCGGCCGAATTGGACCGGGGAGTTCTCGTTCCTCATCCTCTTCCTACCCTCCCTCCTCCTCCTCCTCCACCCCTCTCCGCGCCTCTTTCTCTCTACTCCCATTTCCAGCATCGAAGACGAATGTATAATTTATATTTGTCATTCATCTCCGTCTTGTTTACCTTTGTTATTTTCCCAGTATTGATCCGGGAGAGTTTCGAACAGTAAATGGGTTGAGAACGTGGAGTGAGTCGAAGGGGTGGAAAGAGAGAGAGAGAGAGAGAGAGAGAGAGAGAGAGAGAGAGAATGGGGTGAATGAGAAGGGGGAGGTGGAAGAGGGAGACAGAAATTGGCAGAGGGAAAGATGAAGGAGGGTGGAGGCTTTCCACCCCTCTGAATGTCCTGGAAGGGTGTGGGTGGGAAAAGGAAAGAACGAGAGAGAGAGAAAGAGAGAAAGAGCATAAAAGAGATCGAGACGGCGAGGAGGGAGGCGCGGGGAGGGGGGGGGGAGGAGGCTGAAAGAGAAAGAGAGAAATGTACAAAAGCTCGACAAAAAGGGGTGGGAGAGAGAAGCTGGGAAATATATATGAAGTTTCCAAAACTTTCAAGAGTACTATGCCTTTCAATATATAAGGGAAATACCCGCCGCCACCATTCGCTCGTTTCCCCGCAAACACAAACTTTGAGAAACGTATAATGTCGCGGATAAATCAAGGAAATTTGATAAATCAACAGAACATTCCGAGTTAGAAGGGAGAAAGGGTGAAAAAGGGAGGGAAAAGGGATGGGCGAACTCGGTGTATTACGCCATTCCTAATTATATGACTTTTGCATTATCGCCCCTCCCCCCTTTTACTCGATTCGCTTATTTTCTCCGCAACTATGTACCCGGGACAACCGAACATGATTCTGATAAAGTTTTTAACTCCGTTCCTTCGTACCTGTAATACACCCCCATCTACCGTTTGAAACCATCAAACTTTAAAGGGCTCAACTTTTGCCACGGTTTTATAAACTATGGATCCAACGAATTTGTACTCTCAATAAGGATTCCTCTTCGTTACGTTCAACTATAATTTGTTACTGACTAATTGTATTTATTGTCATTTGTTTTCAGTGTTGAAACATTTTTATTATTTTGGATTTGTTATTTGTTTATTTTTGTTAATAGTATAGTTTAATTACGTAATTTGTATCGTTCATATGACATGGTGTAATTTGTTCCAAGAAAAATTACCGTTAAATTATTTATTTTAGAAAAATAGTAATAGTATACAGGTTAATATCAACAAATTGCAAATATTTAATTAGTTATTAAATAATTTTATTAATAGCGATTTATTTTCATTTATAGAAAATCGTATATATTTAATTTATCATTGATAAATTGTATTTTTTTAATAATCTGTTGTTGTACCAAATTGAAATTATATAATTTGTTAATACCAGACTTACATAACTCAGCACGAACAATTCGGGCTTCAATAATTTCTTATTTAAGAAAAATCTACGAATTGTAAACTTCGTTTTATTATTTGAAAAAAAGAAATTAAATTATGTGATACGTTATTATTAAATTGTAATTGGAAAATTAAATACGAGCAATTTTCAATTATATAATCCGTCAGTACCAAACTTCGATTTTATGATTTTTTGACCAACTTTTGACCAATTTTTTGATTATTTGTTTCTTTGACCATTGAACAATTCGTTATTTCAAAATTCCAATTATGCAATTATTTATAAACCAGCCTCAAAAATTCGAAAAAAGTTTGTTTTTTGCGAATTTGAACTTTTCGACATTTTTTTTTTTTCGCACTCCATCTCGGGAACGCTCGAAGAAGTTCTTTTGTAATCCTAATAACGCGGAATGAATAATCTTGCCGGTCGATCGTTACTGATGATATCAGGCTCGTCGAGAAAACCAGATTTCTGCCATCTGCACTTTCTATTCACGATCGTCACGTGGCCCTACGTAACGTTGGCTGTCAGCACGTCCGGCAGTTTTGAACGAGGCCTCGAGGAGTCCTCACAATCACCTGTCCCCAGAAATACACGTACACAGGTGTACAACTATTTTTTTGTGTGTCTGTAATATCGAAAGAACGATGGTTACAGGCCACGTATCTTCACAGTTGGAAGAACTCGTGACCCGATTTCCTTTATGGCGTACTTCCATAAAAGTTTCGTATAAATTGCTTTACCCCATTACGCCAAAGTTTTCTCTGCTCATTTCAATCCTCTTGTCTCTTTGCCACCCTCGTCCTTCCTCCATTCGGAATTTATAGAATATATCGAGCTCTCGTATTCTTCCTGATCGATTAATAATTTTTTTATTTTATTTTATAAAGGGATTAATTCTGTTTTATAGAACAAATTCCATTCTATTTTATTTAACCCAAACAAACTACTGAAAAAGCCATTCCAAAAACCCTCAATTTGCTAAAGACAAAATCATTCCCACTTGTTGTTATTTTGGTATTTTTTGTTTGGGTTTTTTAATATTTATTTTATTACGTTTATTCATTGTTTCCTTTGGATTTTTTTGTTTGTTTTTTTTGTGTTTTTAATAACGTTTATCCATATTTTTCTTCTTTGAGATTTTCTGTTTGGGTTTGATTGGATTTTTAAAATTTCGTATATCCTTTTTTTCCTTTGAATTTTTTGTTTGGTTTTTTAAAATATTTTTAATTACGTGTATCAATTTTTTCCTTGTTGGCATTTCTGTTTGGGTTCGTTTTTTATTACGTGAGTCCATCAGTTTTTTCTTTAAAATTTTACGTTTCGGGATGGATATCTTTTATACGTTTCGAGTCGACAAAAGATTCTGCATTAAATAATAAAAAAAAGATCAAAAAATAAAATACGTTTGGTTTTCTATATTTTCTGAAAATATACGACTTCGTTTTTTTGTTTTTGTTTTAATACGAGGACTAAAAAACGAGAGTTCGTAGTTACTCTGAAAGTACGCTATAATTACGAATAAATGTCTTTACCTCGTTGCCTCAAAGTTTTCTCTGCTCATTTAAAACCCCCTTGTCTCTTTGCTTCCCTCGTTCTTTCGCCATTGAGAATTAATGGAATACATCGAACTCTCGTATTCTTTCTGATCGATTGACAATTATGGATTCTGTTGAATCGAGGGTACAACCTCCCAAGCAAGCAATTTCAAAAACCTTCAATTTGCCAAAGAGAAACTCGTCCCGACTCCCATGGGTAACGTTTTCTCGTTCGAAATATACAAAGAAAAAAAAAAGAAGATAAACCAAATAGAAATAGAAATCTTGGTGGGAAAAAGTGTTTGAAGAAAAGTTTCGCGAGGGAATAAATGAAAAGAGTTCTGTCAGGTTGTATGTGTGCGCGATACGTTGATCTATCAGAAAGAAAAAAGAGGGGTAGGGAGGGTTGGAGGAAATTCTGGGGGCCGCAGAACAGGCTAAGGGATGTTTCTCTATATTTATATGGGAGGGAGAAAAGTGAGTGGAAAGATCAAAGGCTTTGGTCGTGCATTGTGAGAAGGGAGCAAAATGTATGAGCCTCCCATATGCATAGTGTAAAGTCATGCGCAGCCGTACACCGAGACACACTCTCACACGTGGATATTCTTGTTTTAATAATGTATACCCTGCACGTACTTCCAAAGGCTCTTTGTATCGCCTGACGTTTCTTTCTTTTTTCTTCTCTTACCCTTTACTTATTTTTTTCTTTAAGTATGACGAACGATGAAATTTTCATATATTAGATATTACATACCCAATAATGAGTCTGTCCTGTTCCAAAATCAGATGTTCATTCTTCAAAATTTTCAAAGAATTGATCGCGAAAGATTTTTTGGTAAATATTCGGAATTGTTACTCCTGTCAGAATCGAATCGATTTTTTTCGTTTGTTTGGGTTTGTTTGTTTGGATTCGTTCGTTTGGTTTCCCGCTTTTTTTAGCGGGAGTTGCAATTCCGAATATTCACCGATTTTTTTCTTTCTTTTGATAAAGCTGATACATTTGTTTTTTTCCTTTGAAACTTTTTTTTGGCTTTCCTTGGGTTTTTATGATGATGTCTCTTTTGTTTATTTTTTTTTTTTAGGTTTGGATTTTTCATGACGTTTATCCGTTATGTGACTTTTCTTTCTTGGAACTTTATGGTTGGGGCTGGAATTCTTTTGATGACGTTTATTTCATTGTTTTTTCTTGGGACTTTTTTAATAGTTATTTTGGAATTTTTCTTAATGAAGTTCCTTTGTTACTTCTTTGGGAATGTTGTTCTGATGTTGTTCGGGTTGTTCCTTATTTGGAATCTTTTATTTGGGTTTGTTTGGATTTTTTTCGTAGTTTTCATCCATTTGTAGGTTCTTTCTATCTTTGATTTGAGTTTGGATGAATCTTTTCATAACGTTAATACTTTGAATAAAAGCAAAGCAGATTAAACTTTTTTCATGTCAAACATTTTTCATTCCAACGAGTCTTTTCGTTCGGGTTTGTTTGATCCATCCATTTCTTCTTTAGGTCCTGTTGTTTGGGTTTCGATTCATCCAACGACATCAGGCCATTCGTCCTTTATTCTGATTTATTTGGATATTCTTGACGACACGTATCCAATTTGTTTCTCTTTTCGTTTGTTTTCGTCCGATGGCTTTTTTCAACAAAGCTCATCGATCTTTTTATTAATTCAGGCTTGTCGATAAGTAAACATTCTTAAATCGACCCCATTTTCCTCGAATCATTGTTATCCTTGCTCCTATCAATACCGTTATCACTTGCCCAATAATCATTATTGTAGTCGTCTTTCTTTATCAATTCTCCACTTCTCGTCCTTCAAGGGAACGCGTCATTGAATCGAAGACGAATAAAATGCCTCGTCTATAGTTTCCCTACGAGTGGCAGCTTTTAAGGGAGGTAAGAGTGGAGGTAGATTTTTAGGGGACGGAAGGAGAAAAAGACTGGAACAAAGGCTGTAACTATAGTTCGAGCTGTACACAGCTTGAGACTATATATACTCGGTACGACTGGAGTGCTCATTTCAGATAGGAGAGTTTCAAACTTTTAATTTCTTCAGTTTTACGTCGGGCTTTTTATGAGTCCACCCCCCACCCTTTCCCCTCCGAAAAACCTCTTTCCATCTCGGAAAGAATTTCTTACCGCGTGTACACAGGTCCACGCGTCTGTACGTATGTTTCTGGTTATATCCGTTCGCGAAGACGAAAAACCAAAAAAAAAAACGAAAAAAAAAGTTCGTTGCAGCCTGAATGATAGAAAGAGTGAGAGAAAGCTAAAAAAAAAAAGACGTTCTGTAGGGGTGGAAAGCTGATAGCGTTTGCACATTTCTCGACGAATCTCTTCACCCTTTCACCGACTCATCTCACTTTCGTACTTACAGCTTCCCCGTGTTTGTGCAACTCGATGTATAGTCCTACTTACGTTTTCCAACCCCCCTCCCTCCTTCCCCCTAACCCCACCGCCCATTGGAAAGTCAAAGAGAAAATTCAAGCTCAGTCTGTATCCGACCAATGCTGTGTGCCCCTTTGTCCTATACTTGTTTCGAACCCTAAAATCCCCTAATGAACTTCCTCCCTCGCGACCCCGGAAAAACTGACTCGACTTCCATTACCAGCTAACGAATTTTCTAGCTGGAAATTGACTCGACGTTCTATCCTTTCATGGGGACTAATGGTTAAATCCTCTCCAATCCATTATTCACTTTTTCGTAAATTAGTCGTATTGAGTATCATTGAATTATACACGGGTAAATATCACAATGTTGAATAACAATCATTAAAAATGATACTGGGTTTATTGGCTATAAGAGGATACAAAATTACGTAATTCAGGGTTGAAAAAAATCATTCCTTAAATAATAATATTTATTTTTACAAATTGTTTAATATAAATTTGTTTAATGTCGATTTTCGTACACGTCCAAACAAAGTACCAATTGTACCGATAATAATTCAGATACTCGTACGACCTCGTAATCTCTGATATCTGAGAAAACCAAAAAAATATGATAAAACTGAAAAGATTAATCCCTGATGAAGGTGGGCCTATTCGATTATGGTAGAATTCAGAAAAGACCGCAAATAAGTGACGAGAGTACTTCAATTTTCTGTCCAATAGAAAATAATAATTTAAAACGTTGGGTACGACATGTACGAATCGCGGGAAAAAACAAAGAACAAGGAAAACGTAGGCACGATGTGGGGAAAGCCTGCGAGGGGTTCCATAAAAGAATATAGGGACTAATAATAGTAAAGTTTCGTGTCCTCTAAGAGCCATAAAGCTTTGGGTGGAGGCAATATTCCGCGACACAGGGGAAGGGGGTGGGAGGGTGTGAGAGAGAGAGAGAGAAATAGAGGGGACTCCTACGAGCGTCTCCTTTCCAGCATCTCCCACCACGTTCGGTCTCTCGTGGGTCGCGCACCCCTTTTTCCATCCCCATTCATCCCCCACGAAGAAAACCTAGTCAAACCACCCACTGGAGAGCGCACGTTTCGATAAATATATATATATATATATATATTGGCTTTTTCCTCCCTCCTCCTAACTCTTCCTCATCTTCATCCCTCTGTTTCCCTCCTCGCCCTTTCCCTCTTTATTCCTTCTCCCCCTTCCCATCCTTCCTCAATTTCACTCTGTCTGTTTTCCTCTCTCTCTCTCTCTTTCTCTCTTTCTGTCTCTCTCTCTCTCTGTTTCGCGTTCAACCTCTTTGGCCTCTTCCTCTTTGCTTCAACCCCTCTCATAACGCTCACCCCTCTATCTCAATTCCATTCCATTTCGCTCCGCCCCTGGCACACGCTGCCATCTGGTTTCCATTGCCTCCTCCACCGCGACTCCTCTCTCTTTCTCTCACCCCCTTCATCTCTCTCACTTTTTATTTCTTTCTCTCTCTCTCCCTCTCTCTTTCTTTCTCTGTGTATATAATCCTTCTTAGTCCGAGTATTAGTTTTAGATACTCAATGTTAGACATTTAATTAATTAATGATAAAATCACTCGGTTGAGGAAGTTTCATAGGTTTGGAAGGGAACAGCGATAACTTCGATATTCCAGCTTAATTATCAACAATTTTGTATCATTTTGTAGTATTCGTATTCTTTTTTTTTTCACGGTTTTGTATTATTTTGTATTATTAGGTTTTTATAGTTTTGTATATTTTTTTAAATTATTTTTTAATCATTTTATATTAGTTTATATTAGTTTGTATATAAATATTTTGGTAAATATTTGGGAAGTGCAACTCCTAGAAAACGGAAAACTAAATAAACAAACATAACCAAACAAACGGAATCCAAACGAACCCAAACAAACAGAAACTCGGCTTGATTCAGACAGGAGTTACACTTCCGAAAATTTATCATTATTTTTTATAATTTTTTATCATTTTGTATTATTTTGTATTATTTCACATTATTTTGTATGATTTGTTTCCTCTTTTGCCCGAAAGTTATAACTGGGGCGTAATAAACAGTATCGTGTCTCTTTTTATTTCTTTCTCTCTCCCTCTTTTTGTCCCTCTCACTTTGTGGTATAAGAAACTTTGTACATCGTTTGTAGGGTATATACGTTCGTGCTCGATCACGTCGATTCTTCCTCGATGGTCACCCTGATAAAGAATTGTTCTTTTTTGTTGTAACTCCTCCATTGAGGCCACCCAGCTTTCGCCCTTTGTAAATTATTGTTTTTTATTCTTACCTCGTTCTCCTCATCCTCCTCCAATACAACATCCAATTCAACCCTTTGTAGATTGAATTTCCGTTCGTTAGAAAAATCCATAAACAACAACATTCCATCAATAATCGAATGATGATTAATCGTTTTTTGATAAATGTTGTTACGAGCAAGCAATATCACGGTTGGTCGAATTAATAGTCTCTCTTTCACGATCGAATTGGCAAAGCTTTCTTTCGGAGTAATCGCTCGCTGTATCAATCATTTTTAACGATTCACTCGAATCCAGAATCGTTTAACGAGACACTCGAAAAATGTCGATCAATCTACCGATTATTGTCGATGAAAAAAATATTTATTTACGTCTCTTTTAATTTTTTTTATCGAAGATATTATTGGAAAATAATTGGCTGGAAGTTTCTTCGTTCCTGATAAAACCGTTGGTTCAACCATGGGTTATGGATTATTCTGCATTTAAGCAAGGAATAATGATATCTCTAATATTATACCTTTAACGAAGAATTTTTAAGCGAGCAAAAAATTTACAAAATTAATTATCTGAATTCTTTTCTTCTGAAATGTTTATAAATGTTTATAAATGAAATGTTTATATAAATGTTTATAAATGATCATTGATTATTTTCAATCCGAGCAAAAAAATATTAAAAATTTACAGAAGAAATAATCTGATTTCTTTTCTTCTGAAATATTTATAAATGTTAATGATAAACGATCATTGATTATTTTCAGTCCGAGCAAATAAATATTAAATATTGTTGTCGATGAACAGTCGGTTTCATCGAACGATATTTTAAGATAACGATTAATGAAACGTCCGACGAAAAGTTACTCCGAAATGGGGTATTTACGAATTTAAATAGTTTCATATATGTTTCTACTTACAAATAACCAATTGAATATTTAACTGGGTATTCATATGTTGAAAAATATTGAATGTCAAATTCAACGATATTGCTCGACTGAGGTTTTGTGAGCGATGGTTTAAACGAAAGGACAAAAAATATATCTAAATTTTTTATTTTATTGACAGATTTTATTAATTAATTCAACGTTTAATAATTTGTTTATATCTCTGTATTATTATCAATAATTACTATAACGAAGTCTATATATATTGACCTTTTAATGTTGAATAGTCAAACCAACCTCTAAATTATTAAAACCCAAACAACTACTATTAACGTAAAAATTTAACAATAACGTTCAGTCTCGAGAATAAGAAAACCAGTCATTTAAACGGACTCAAAATAATTGAAAAATGGAACAATAAATAAAACAAATAAAATAAATATAATAAATGAAATAAATAAAATAAATAAAATAAATAAAATAAATAAAATAAATAAAATAAATAAAATAAATAAAATAAATAAAATAAATAAAATAAATATAATAAATGAAATAAATAAAATAAATAAAATAAACTAAATAAATAATATTATTCACGAATTATTAAAAACCGAACATAAACGAATACATCCCATTTTTTCGTTTTTTTTTAGTTCACCAAGAGAGACACTTCAATAATTATTTATTTAAATGAAGTCCCCCAAAATTATCCAAGAAATTATCGACGGTTCTCCCCTTCCCTGTCGTCCTTAAGGATTTACCAAACCCCTCGAGTGGTAGCTCGCCGTGCGTATCTCCGAGTGAAAATGTAGTCGAAGCATTATCTTCGAAGTCAGGCATCCGGGAGAGGATAATATAATCGTTGGCGAAGCAATTTTCGAAAAAGGGTTGGCTGCGCCGGAAACGTTGATATCGCGAGAGTCGAATGAGCAAAACTGTGCGAGGGGTTGGGAAGGAGGGGGGAAGGGAGAGATTTAAAGAGACGAAGGAACAACGACTCTTTTCGTTGTTGAAAAGCTGCACGGAAGTACTCGCTCAAAACCGTACCTTCTGTAAATACAATACACGAGAATGCGCCGAACTGGCACTAACAGCGATCGACAATTTCGTTACAAAAAAAAAACACGCCCACTCGTCGTAATCTTTTTCAGAAAGAAAAAAAAATGGTGATTTATAAAAAAATGAAAAAGTAAAAAAAAAATAATAAAATAAAAATAATAGAAACAGAATTTTTTCAGCAAATGAAATACATTTTTATTCCTCCTTTCCTCTCCCCCTTTTCATTGGATGCGGATCCAAAAAATGTTTCCGAATTCCGTGCAGAAGGGGAATGAAAAATGAAATTTACGGAGCTGAAAAAAATTCAAAGGCGAATTTTCTCTACGAAATTACGATCTCGAATTGAAACGTCTATTTTTGCACACAGTGCGTAAATGTAAAAAAGCTAAATAAAAATCTTCAGCTGATTTATCGTTTACGAGGTAATTAAGGTTTGACCCGATTACAAAAATTTTTTGTCGAAAAATGATTTTATCATAAACATCGTTCAGATATGCTTTACGAGTTAATTTATGATAAAACATTTTATCTTATTTTAGTTTAACAAAAAACTAATTATCTATTCCTTAGCTAATTATCCAATTTTCGAAATTCTCAAATTTCTAATTATTCTCTAAATATCTATATCTCCAATTATTTGATTCTAATATAATTATGTAATTATCTAATTATCTAATTACCTGATTTTCAAATTTAACTCAATCTTTTGAAAATTCAATTCGAAACTGATATTTTCAACAAGCACTTTAGTTTAATTAATAAACAATTAATTGATTAATGTTTCACCGGTTCTACGCTGAAGCTGCTGATATACATGTGGCAAAAGGTGCTCCAGTATTGTGTACGAGGGAACGTAATGGAAGGAGGCACGTGTTATACGCGATGGATTAATTAGCGCATCCTCGCTCGTCCTTATCCGAGGAAACCCCATCTGCATTCGTCTTCTTGTAATCCTCTTTGAAAAGCAAAAGGGAGGGGTGGTAATACTGATGTCCATACAAAATGCAATAACAAGCGTATATGAGAGTAGATACTTCATGCAGAAGGGAATGAGAATTTTATTAAAGCCGTCATCTACATTGGATATACGTATGTACATGTAAGACCGTATATACATTTATATATACGTAATCAAACAAGAGAAAAGGTTATTTCTTCTTTTCCCTTCTTTCTCCACTTTTGCAGTGGTCCAAACCATTTGCCAACTTTTATACTTCCGTTTTCATAATTTCTATTCGTTTTTTTTATCTATCCCCTTACCTTTTATAAAAGTGCAGAATCCCCGTTTCATTTCTCATCTTATCGTCTTTGGATTTCATCCCTTGCGTCTTGTACCTTTTGTAACTAGCCCTTATTACATTTGTTTATTTTTTTATTTAATTTTTCATCACTTTACGCTGAGTTTATAAATCATAAGTAATTATTTATGCAGTTTATAATTTGCAATTATAAATTATCTATAATTTTACGATAATTAGTAATAATAATGTTAGTAAAAATATAGATCTTATTATAGATAAAATTATAGATAAATAATAATTATCATTTTATTGTAATTATAATTTGTAATTTATAATAATTTAGAATTAATTATTTATGCGTAATTTTAAATTGTATTTTTTTACTTCGATTCTCAATAGTGCTAGGCTGCTAGTGCTAGGCGTTTCTCAATAGGCTGACGTAGCTTCGAAACGATGAATCAAAAACGACCGCGTCAACGGTTGCACGAGTGTCTTTGTGACTTATTTTTTTGAACCGTGCTGGTGGGGGATAATAGCTCCAGAGCACAAATAAATCAATGTTCTCCTTCCCCCCTTCTCTTTCTCTCTTTCGCTTTATATATATCTTACTGACCTTTTCAATTTTGGTTTGATGGCCTATAAATCCTCTTTATCGAAATTTGCCCTTTTTGTAGCCCCCTCCGTACACGTTTATTTATGTATGTATTCGTGTTTCATTTCTTATAGAGAAATTCGACTATTCAGAATCGGAGGAGATTTGAGGCACTTCCAAATGGATTATACAAAATCGCTAAAACCGAGTATTCTTTCTACCAAAAGAAAAAAACAAACATTAAAAACCCAAACAAACCCAAACACATGACGAATACAAAGGAACAAAGTTCCAGTGACTAAACACCTTCAGCTGAGTATCGAATTTGATATTTCGAAAACAGAGGTAAAAAGTTAACAAATTGTTGTTTTCGTAAGCTCAAATAGGATAAGCTTTCAAGCAATTTTTCGATGTTCATCTCTGCTTAGCGAATTTTTCCTGGTCCATCCGAAGGGTAGGTTGCGGGAGAGGAAGAAAGAGAGGGAGACAGAGATAAAGGTAGAAAAAGTTAGATATATGGATATTTTTATTACGCTTTAGCACGCTAGAAGGAAAAATATAAGAAATAACAATATAAAACATAAAACTGAAAATAAGCAAAATATAATAGCAAAATGATTCCATAATCCCTCAATGAAACCCGTAATAATAATAACAATAAAAAATACAATAAGAGATATGATGATATGGTATGATGAAGATTTATTATGCCCTAGCTCGCTATTGGGCAAAAAGAAAATACAAAATAATAACAAAATTGAAACAAAAATAAAAACTAATAATAAATTTAAAAAAAACTAAAACTAAAACAAGGTCCGCAACCGACAGTACCACCCCTAGTGGAGAAACCTCCTTAAACTAACGAAAATAAAGATAACGAAAAAAATAACAATCCAAATAAAAAGAGAAAGAGGAAGATAGAGATAGAAAGCAAGTGTGGACGAATGGAGGAGGGAGAGAGAGAAGAGTGTTGAGAAACGAGAGAGATGACTACCCGGGGGAATCAATAACCGACAAGGGAGAACCCACAGGGTGGTGCGGTTGTTCCGAATGGTGGGGAGAAAGTGAGAGAGAGAGAGAGAGAGAGAGAGATAGAAAGATAGTTGGTGGTAGAGAGAGGGAGAGAGGGGGAGGGAAGAGAGAAAGAGGTTCAGTAAGAGGGTTTAGACGTGCGAGGGAGATCGGCGACGGCACGTTTGTAGGGGGTTGGACCCGCCCACGGCACGCGACCAGCACGCGACCGCCCGCAGTTTCCTACCCCACGGAGAAGTCTCGCGGGAAAGCTCTCCGACGTGTCTCGCCATAAGAGAAGCTCGCCCTTCATCTCTATCGCCTGGTATCACCCTCTCTGTCTTTACGTTCTTCCTTTCTCTCTCTCTCTCTCTTCCTTTTGGACCTACCCTTTCCGGCCCTCACCCTTTACTCCCCCATCAATTCCACCATCTCATTTTCTTCATCCCCATACGTCTGTCACCAACCACGAAAGGAAGAGAATCGAGCCGCGTCGGTTTATCTCCCGAATCATTCGATCTACGCCCTTTTGTCCGCTAATTTCCGATCCAGCGACGTTTGAGTGCCTGAAGGACCTGCCATCATCATCTTCCTCAATGCTCCTACACGTCCTGGCAGATTCCTTCATATCCTCATCTCCCCTCATATCCTTTTCAGGTCCCAACTTTTCCTGGTGTTCCCAACATCCTGCCCGAAACTACTCTTCGTTCTTTCCGTCCATTTTCTGGCCAACTTCCGGGCTACCGCGACACTTTCGATCCATTGGGGGAATGAAGAAAAAAAGGTTCGTCAAACTCCTAAACTCTTTCTTTTCTTGACTTTGGGTTTTGCAGGACCTAGTACTTTTGTTCCTGTAACGACCTTTCGCCTCTGTCATTTTTTTAACCATTAGTATCTTCCTTATTTATCTATTTGACCTCTCAACGACAGTGGAACCAATTTTTTTGGTTTTCTTTCATATAACCCATGTGACGGTCACTCGGTGACCATCAATATCCCAAACAAACTGCTTTTTTCTCATCTGTAAGATTTGTACCCGTTTAAACAAGCCCAAACAAACCTTTTGTTTGTGTTCTCGGGTATTTGACCCTATAATGACTTTGACCTTGTAGCATTCTCTCCTTTATTTGTTTTTTTATCTCGGCAATGTCAGTGGACCGTTTTTTCTTGCGATTTCCAACATGACCCGTATGATCTTCGCTCGATGACCATCGACGTCCTTCAGTTTCTAGTCCTTCACCCGGAGCTCCACCGGATTTGCGATTCTTCATTGATTGAACCGTTCTCTATCAAAACATTACGACATTCCGAGGAAGCAAAGGGCTCCACCATGGAAAAAAAGGGCCATCCAATGGAAAACAGGATTCGGCGGAAGTCGAGCCGTACTTTGATGTCGCGTATTGGATGAGGGATGGGAAATAAATGGTGAAGAAGGTGGAAGGATCGTTTCTGTATTGGGATACGGGTACTTCTCGTTCTCGTGAAGCACCAGTGAAGGAGGGTCGTCGCCCGAGTATCGATAGAACGCCGGAACAAAAAATGAAGAGGAAGGATGTAGGGGGTGGTGATGTGGGGTTGCGAGGAGGCAAGAAGTCGGAAGGAAGGAATCGATAGGGACGTGGCACGCGCCAACCAAAGACCGAATTCGAACCACCCTCCTTCAACCGTTCCCTTCACGTCGACGCCACTTGGATCGAAATTCTACCCCTACCCTGACCTCTAGACTTCTTTCCTTCCACCCCTCGGTTGCACCACGGATTCACTCTTCTCCATAGCGAAACAGGCCCAACGTCACAGAAACGTCACGCAGAAAATCCTTTCCTGGCGCACTTTGCTTCGCACTTTGCTTCGCGTTTTACAACCCCCTGTTTTTTTCGTCCCTCATGTGCGCCGTCTATCTGCCACGTTGCGTGCACATTGCTGTGCGTTACGAGAACTTTTGGTACGCGAACAACATTTTTTACTTCGTCTAACAGCATCAGCCCATTAGGGGATTTTCGACACCCCTTTTGGTCTTCAACTTTGGCACCCCCATCTTTTTCAAGTATTACTGCGAACCCCACCGTAGTATTACTACGACCCACCACTTGTCACTTTCAACATGTGCAGTTCTTTCGGTGACCCTGATGGAGGGTACTATAAAATTCCCAATAGTCTAGAGGCAGCTGATGGTCCAGTGGCAGTCGAAGATTGCCACTCGTCGAGACCAGGTGCAAATTTTAGCTTCCATGAAAATTGGAAATTTGAAGCTTTTGGATAACCCCCCATAGAAACTTGTCGGGGTATCTCTGGGCCCCTTTATACTCCTAGATTTAATAGGGACGTCCACATTGGAATTGCTCGTTTCTCGTCTTTTTAACTGTTTCTGACTCGGAATATTTCATATCCAAAATGTTTGTTTCGCCCTAGTCTCTTCGTTCGTCTCTTCTCTTAGTTTCGTCATAGAATCTCTATTGTTACGCATGGCTCGAGAATTTGGTGAAACAAAATTGCAAACACCGAGGAATAAAATGGAGGATGCTGCGTCAAAAGTTCGAATCTTTTTGTCAAGGAATCACGTTCTTTCGTATTTCTCCGTTGGATTGCACCTTCGTTTCTATCTATAACTGTAAATGCTCAATGCAGAAGAGACCTTGCACGTACTGTTCCTGGTTCACCCTCTTCAGGTTCTCTCCATCTCGTGGACAAACTCGTCTCGTTTTCTCTCTTTCTCCTTCCTGGAACTCTCGGCTTCCCTTTGCCTCTTTCACTCTCGCCACCTCTCCCCTCTTTTTCTCTCTCTCTCTCTCTCTCTCTCTTTCACTCTCGATCTCTCTGTACAGTTGGCTCTGTGCAAAATGTAAATTCGCGGATATTCACGGTTCAGTGGCTTTCGGATTTGGCGGCTTAACACAATGTTGGTAACGAACTAAAGCTCTTACCATTAGGGAATTCGATTTGTCGAGCTCCTCTCTCTCTCTTTCTCTTTTTTTCTTCTCATGCTCGTCCAGTCGGAGTTGCTTGCTCTGCCGCGGACATTTTATTTAGCCATTGGACCGGAAGCTACGAAAGATCTTCCGATTGCATTATCGATTCGTGAATTTACTCTGCATACGTACATTTACACGTGTATCCGAGTCTCGTTATTATCGTTCACGTTGACCTTCGTTTGGATTTATGTTGATGTTTGATTGGGTTTGTTTGGGTTCGTGTTGATGTTTGTTTGGGTTTGGATTTAGGCGCAGCTAGGTCAATATTCGGATAGTTCATTCAATCACGAATCTCTGTTGAAAACATCAACCGATCGTCATCGTCACGATATTTTCGCTGAAAAATTAAAGGACACCTGTCGAGCATTGGGAATACTCGACCGCTGTCGATTTAAAACAAGGTTGACAATATCCAAATTAATCGATAAATCTTACAATACGTATTAATAGTCGTCATCATTATGATTATCATTACGATTGCCAATTAGTTATATTTATAAATCGCAATCAGTAATAATTATTAGTTATAATAATTATACTAATTGCTGTAATTACTATTATTAGTCACAATAATTGATAGATTTGATAATTAATATCTACGTTTATAAGTAGCAGTCAATAATAATTATTAGCTATGACGAAAATTGTAATAATTAATATAATTGTTTATAATAATTATCATTATGTTTGATAATTAGATTCATTCCTCGTGAACAATTATAATTAATTCCGATTATCCTATTATTAAAGGCGATAATCGAGATTAGTTTGTCCAGCATCATCGCGAGATGAGTGGATTACGAAAAATACAGCGATCTTCCTATATTCATTTTTATGATTTTTTTTTCAGCGTAATCTTTTCTCCTCCTCGACTCCTTATTCCATCATTCGCCATCCTTTTTTCTTCTCCATGCAAACACCTATTCGCCGGGATGGACGAAGCGCCACCCAGTATTTTCGTTTTAGAGGGAAATTTACTCATGAATAAGCAAAACGGCTTCTACGTTCCACTTTCCCTCCCGTCCCTCCTGGCATTCCCTCTTTTTTGTATGTTCCCGTGTGTATACACGGAGCACCGCGCTCACTACCTCGTCTCTTCCCCAATGGCGTCTACCGGAGAGCATCCACCTGCCAGACGGCTTCAATTTTACTTTGATTATGTACCCTCAATCCTCCAAGTTTTCTTCCTTGACGTATTCAACCCAGTGTGGCAATGTACCCGGCCATCGTCTCTCAACCGACCATATATATGCATCATTGCATTTTTACTTATTTGTACATGCCCTTGATCACCCGGAAGTCCTGTTTTTTTGAAACCCAAACAAACCTTATTTTCGACCGTTTTTTGAGTGAGAAAAATAATAATGGAGTCAGCGTCTTCGTGATCTATTTTAATATTTATTAAATATTTATATTTATATAAGCATCAGAATGACAAAAGTAATTTTAAAAAAACGAAAACTAAAATTGTATCGATATATATTTTTCTTTTAAGGAATCTACAAGGATTGTCGAAACTGTTTTTTAACCAACTGTTATAATACGATAAGTTATATTTATTGACATTTCTTTAAAACCTGTATATATAATATCGCAATTTTTTCAAATTTTCTTAATTTCATAGTTCACAGTTTATTTATTATTATAAAATTTTAGATTAAGATAAATATGTATTGTATGTGTATTGTTTTATATCGTATTTATAAATATGTATGTTGATTTAAGCATAAGAAATAAAATACAAAAAAGAAAACAAAAAATCAAAATTGAGTCGTCATATATCCTTTTTCTCATCGAACTAAAATGATTGCTAAAACGTATTTTGAAATAACTTTTATTGCACTGTAAATTATTATTAATGACATTTTTTTTTAACCCGAAAATATAATTACACAATTTATAAAAATATTTTCTTATTTTATTATTATTCAGTTTATTTATAATTATTTTGTCGAGAACTGTCGTTGGTAAAATATGAAATTTTTCGTAGATTTTTTTACGTCCATCCAGTAATATGAAAATTCCAAGGCTGGTTCAAACGTAACGGTTTTTGTGAAATGTTAAAGAATACATCTCGATGATAAAACATTTTTATTTATCAAGGAAAAATATAACTTAAACCTTAATATCGTGCACATCTCGTATCCTTTTTCCTAGTAGGATTCGTCGTTGTTCTCGTTTTTTCTCGTCGCTCAAACAAAAGTTCCCACATCGCATCGCGTATTTCACACACAACCCGGACGCCGGCTATTAATTAAACGACGTAACAAAGAGAAATGTGCTCGTAATTAAAAGTAACGGGGGAACACCGCGAGTTGTAGGAATGGGTCGACGACTGGTGACTGCACGAGACGGTAACACACGTATACGAAGAATTATTTTGAACACATTCGACTTCGAGGACCATTCTCAGACGGAGCTTATCGTCCCCATACTCGGCGTTGAGTCGTACCCGATGTCCTCAAAATATCCTTCATTCAAAACATACTTTTTATTTTACATACTTTTATTTATATCTTCCATTTTATATGTTAAATTTATTTTATATGAATAAATATAATATAAGATATATTTATTGAGATAATATAAATATTAATACAAGATATAAAATATTATTAAGATTATTTAACTTATTATTCAATTATTAGATTATTATTAAATTTGTTGCGATAATGTCAATGTAACTATTATATATAAAATAAAAAATTAAATATCTAGAATATTTTCACTGCACTTATTCCTGGTCTAACGATATTCCCCAATTTCAATAATTATTATTTGATTCTAGAACTCTTCCTTGAAACGACCTTCGCCTAAAAAAAATATATAAAATGTGACATCAATAAATAAAATGAAATATTAATGTTTTTTAATATTACTTAAATGAAAATAAAATGAGAAATATAATATATTAATATACGTAATTTGATTGTTACATCAATATAGTACATTATATCTAAATACGATATATTTATATGACACTTTATATATTTTTTGCACAAAAGTCATTTTACGAGGTCTGAAATCAAGGAATGATTTTTGAAATTAGAGGCTGACGTCAGATGCGAAAAGTGCTGATAATCAACGCTACGTAAATGTAGTCCTTTATAAACGTTCTTTTCGTTCTATATTTTTAGAGAACGCGTAAAAGGACCAGAGATACAAATTCTGCAGGGAGGCGACGATGAGCAAAAGCTCTGGAGCCAGGCAGAGCTTAACACTCGAATTTATGTCGAGGCTTATCCTCAAATTGACGACGTGTACATACAGCAGAGAAAAGCAGTTCCTTCATCGCGTGTGAATACAGGAGAATTATTTTACGAAGGGGAATAAAAAAAAACAACTGTTACCGAGTGGAATTAGTGTGCAGTTTTGAACGTGGTACTGTCGCGATACCGACTCGAGATGTCACCTGAGTGTTGCTGAATACACATCGAAATTTCAGCATTCGAGAAATCGTTCGAATAATTTTCATAGTCATTTTTATTTTTGGATTTATTCCTCTCCTGACAAAAGTTTCATGGTCATTTTTGTTTTTGGATTTTTCCCTCTCTTGACAAAAGTTTCATGGTGTCTTAAGGGAATGACGAACACGTTCCTAGCCACATCGAAATTTTTAAATCCAATTTCACCCATACTATTCAAAAGCTTTGAATGAAATTTATTGTGTGTATGCAGGACGCTTGCTCTAAGAGGAACATGCTCAGCGTTTACGAAAATTTTGAAAATAATTGTGCAGATTGTAGTTACCATGGGAGGAATTTCGAGCTACGATCCATTGTATTGCACTTTCATAAATTTCCTGAGCATAAGCCTCTGAAGCGATCAAAAGTACACATTTTGAGCTTTGTTTCATCTATTTTGTTGAAGAAATTGCGGAGACATTGGTTTTTGAAATTTTTCACATAAATGAGAGAAAAATGTACGACCAGAGCTCAAAATCTTATCGACCATCAAGAAAAGACAGCTACCGTAAGCTGCAGCAGGGAAAAATGTCCAAAAAATATTTTCGAAAGGTTTTTTGCATTTTTCCAGTCTAATTTTGGGATTTCGCCAAAAACTCGGGTATATTCGTAATCAGCGGAAAATTTCCGATCAACTACACCCGTTTAATACTTAAAAACCGGAAAAAAATGTTTTCGACCTCCCAGGCCGTTTCCTCCGAAATCTAAAAAATTATGATATTTTAAAAGGTCGTGGAGCAAGCGCCTTCTGTGCTATGAAGCTTCATTTGGAGGGTTTGGAAAAGGTTTTTGCCTAACTTAAAGAATGGCGTTGGATTCGTATCGATATCTTGTATAGTTTTCCCGGAAAGTCCACTTGAAAAATCGCAAAAAAAGA